>JALLPH010000143.1:0-28214 GCA_036939855.1 Cyclotella choctawhatcheeana
TGGTGTAGTCTTTGACACTCGATCATATTTACCAGTCATTGCTTTGCATCATAAACAACAAATTGGCGCGCAGATTTTGGGTGTGCCCACAAGCTCAGCCCCTGTAGCATTTACTTATGGAAATGAAGAAGACATCAAATGTTGGGACCTTCGGAGCCCTGGTTCGCATGTCTACACAATGGCAACTGGAAATACTATTGTGGATTATCTGTTATGGCATGAAAATACATCAAGCCTCCTTGCATCCACCCGTTCGAACCATTTGATTTCATACGGCCGTTCTATAAGTGGTTACCAGTATGGCGATAAATTTGATATTGATGATGAAGACGAAGTGCACCAAGATTCGTATTGGCCAAAGAGAGCAATGCACAGTCCATCATTTTTTGGATCCCGATGGCATTGCAATTGTCAGCACTCGCCCATCATGCTCCAGTATTCATTTGAGAATGGTAGGAGTATGCATGAGTGAATTGCGAGACCTAAAAGTTACCCTAGCTTCATATATTATACGCCTAAAAGAACAGAATGGTAGCAGTTAAATAAATCAATCTTACATCATTCACAAAAGGAGAAGAATTTGATGAGGTATCCTGATCTACTGTTGGCAATCAGTCTGATTCAATTTCCAAAAGAGTGAAAATGTGGTGTTTACCTGGGGGTCTTTTAATGTGTGTGAAATCACTAGATAGATATTTCACGATTTCACACATTCTCGCGCGTCCAACGTCAAAAACGCAACGACCATATCATGCTTGCAATAAGCCGAACAACATCTAACATGTGAACAACAAATACACAAGATACAACACACAACATCAATCACATAATCAGTAAAACCATGATCGACTACTACAAGGGCGTATTCAACTTCAACCTCCTCCTACGCATCCACGGCTCGGCCCTCTACAAATCGTCCCTCATCGGACTGCTCGCCGTCCTCGTCTACCTCCTCCTTCAAATAAGCAGCAGCTCCTCCGTCGACAATCTAGACCATCCCTACTCCGTGGGCGTACTCGTATCCAGCGTTTCCTTCGTCATTGTATTCCGTGCCAATTACTCCTATCAACGGTACTGGAATGCCGTGTCGGCATTACATTCCATGCTGTCCAAATGGGGCGATGTGGCGATGAATACGGCCGTGTACGCTATGCAGTGCGAAAAGTGGGGTGATTTAAAGCCGCATAGTTATTATGAGTATGAGGAGTTGAATCGATGGGGATTTTTGAGTAGAGAGAGGAGGAGGAATGATAGGAGTGACATGAGTGGCATGATGATGAATGGGAAGGGGGAGACTGCCGTGTTGAAGAGTGTGTTTGATTGCGAAAAGATTCATGAAGATGATGATGGACCTGAACATGAACATGGACCGAATTCAACAACAACAACTGCTGCTGATGCTGCTGCTGCTGCTGCTGCTAATAGTGATGCACTGCCATTAAACAACCAAAGACGCAGCTCGTGGAGTTTAGTCCCAGAAGCATCCCAAGGAGCCACTCCCGAAATCATGTCTCGACTATCTCGCAATTCGCACTACTTCCCCTCATCCATGGAACCCAACGACTGTTACGGCAATCGACCCAACGGTCGTACTCCACCTCTATTCTTACAGGAATTGGCCCACCGAACCTCCCTCCTATCGGCCGTTGCATTATCCACACTCCGGAACGATGAAGAGGGATTCGAATCGCCATTGGATATTTACCATCCCGGATCACCGTTGCCGCAAGTCGATCCGGACAAATTACCCAAATCGACACGTCAACTCTACCAACCTACAATTTCCATAACGAAACATGCAAGACATTGGTTGGGATTCGATCGATCGCCCGCCAATCGATCCACATACAATTCCACACGACCGCTATCGGTCATTGGCGGTGTCTCCGACGCCGAAATTGTTTTCCTTCAAAAGGCACGTGGTTCCTATGCCAAAACCACCTTGTGTTGGTGTTGGCTTTCCGAACTCATAACTAGATCGCATTTAGACGGTACACTCGGAAAAGTACATGCGGCCATCTTGAGTCGATTGTATCAAAATTTAAGCGACGGGATGAAGGAATACAATCGCGCACGACAGATTGTGTATATTCCCTTCCCGTTCCCCCATGCACAGTTGAGTGTGTTTTTCACATTCGTTCTAGTACCGGTGATACCCGTCATGATGGGACAATTTACCAATGTGCCTTGGGTGGGGTGCGCTTTAACATTCATGGCCGTGACGTGTTTGGTGGGATTGCACGAGGTGGCGCGGGAATTGGAAAATCCGTTTCGGAACGTACCCAATGAATTACCCATTTGTACTATGCAGGCTGATTTTAACGAGGGGTTGTTGGTCATGTTTTCGGGGTATAATCCCGATTCGTATTGGGATGGTGAGGGTTGGTTGGCTCGGGGGAAGACGAGGCGAGGTTTGAATGGTAATGCGAATGCAGTGGACGAGAGTGATGCTGTTCAGATGATGCATCGTGAACCTGCTACGTTGAATGTCAAAATAAATCTACAACACAACAAAACCAATGATGTGAACGGTAAGACGGTACATCTTTCCACTCGGCCAGATACCAATACAATGCTTGCAGAAGAATTGCGTACCATTTTAATACATCAAGCGCAAGAAATTGAAGAACTGAATAGATTACTTGATGAGAGTGAGAAGAAAGTGGAACAGATTACTCATGCTGAAAGAATTTAGTTGGATGTATTTCGTGCAATTTCAAATGAAATTAATATTTGTACATATTGTAACTTTTACTTCATACTTAACAAGAACCAGCATCAAACCATGGCGTGGTATAATGTCACGGAAAGCCCTCATCTTTGTACCAACTTGATCTGTTCATTATCCTACCAAATGCTTGAGGAAAGCTACAACATGAACCCAATCCATTGTGTATTCACATGAATCTTGGAGCTGCGCTAGTCGTTTTGGCCCTTGGGGACTGTGCAATTCATAAGTTTCTCATTATATCCCCTATCTACTTACGAATGACTTCACATTTTGATTGGATAGAGACCTTTATGACTGGCTTGCTTAGTGCAATGAAGCAAGAATGAGGTGCGGATTGCATCGATAGGAACAGCAAGTTACCATTGATTATTTTTCTACTCGGATAATTGTTTTGTTAGAGAACATTGAAATTCTCAGCCAATGATGATGTAGCAGCAGCTGCCGCACCATGCAAACTCAACATCACTGTCAACCGAATAAACGTATTAGCATATGCAATTATGATAGTAATCTGTGAATCTTATATATATACTTCTAATTTACTTTTGTTCTCTGCACATATCTACCAGCAGGTTCAAACTAACTTAAACTCAAGCACGTTCAATTGCCTTCTCAATTGTCTTCCCGTTGAAGGCCTGCCTCTCGTGAGGCCCAAAGATATCCTTCTGGGACAGAGTTCGACGGCCCGAGTTAATATCATCAATTTCAGCTTGAAGGAGGGGCACATGTTCTGATAAGAGGAATACGAGACGGTTTGCGTTTTGATCAGCAGTCCATGGATCATTGCTATACTTGTCAATCAGGCGGTTGACTTCGCCCAACATCTCCTCAAGCATAAATACGGAGAAGTTAGGATCTTGTGAGATGTCACGATCATCAAATGTCATTGGGCCCAAGTTCTTATCAATAACCTTGTCCCAAATACAATCCCAGGCTTCTTGGTTGATAACCCATTTGGCTGTCTTCTCAGCAGGCCCGAGCTTGAGGATGTTTCCGATGATTTCTGTTTCAGCCGGTCCATCAGCCGTAGTTCTGAGCTTGTCCGCGGAAATGATTGCGACAGGAGTGCAAGTTTCGGTTACTGATTCACAATTAGAGTCAGTGGTTGGATGGTCATCGTGAACAAGACCAGGCGAGCTTGCGACAAACTCTGGGTCTTGCGCTGCATCAAAACATGACCCAAGGAAATCCCCATGGTCGAGGTGTGCTTGGACAGCGTTGGCACTGATTTCTAACTGAATCCAGGGGTTCTTTGTACTCATGGTGCGATGGCAGATAAGTACCTTCTCCCGGTCGTTCTTAATAGGCATGGGATTATTGAAACAGTCCCAGTAATCCTTGTCGATGACATTATGAGTGTAGGGATCACGGCATAGCCCGGCCTCCATCCAGTAATCAATGTACCATCCGTATTTATAGATCTCTCTCAGAACGTGCTCATCACGCCAGACATAGAACTCTTTTGTAACAAAGAACAAAGATGTATTAGATCATATGGCGTTCTAGAGTGTGATATCTAAACGCACAGATCGGACACTCACCGTCGACATCATTCCGTTGTCCATACATTTCTTCAACCTTTACCCTGTCCTCATTATATGTCGTCTCATATGACATATACCACCAAATGTCACTGTATTCGACCATACTAGAGGTAATAAAAGAGAACCAAGTTAGATTAAGTAATCTCGTACATCGGTTGAACGAAGACGTGACATCATTTACTTACTTGCGGCGAATAAACTGAATCACTAGAGCTACCTGATCTGCTTCATCACCCCAGGACCAGTTTCCCGAGTTGTGAGGGTAGTTGGTCTTGATGAAGGGCGCGTTGGAGTACCCATTGTACACAAAGTCCCAATCATCTTTACTAGGCAACCCAGACAGCGCCTCCATTTGAACATATGCCATTCTCTTGTCCCTAGAATCAAAAACAGGGAAGGTTCCATGAGACAGTTTGTAATGACAGTGCGATGATAAGAAGTTTGAGAACATCATACGACGCTTACCCTGACGGAAATCCAACAAGTAATGTCTTCCATAGATCAATCTCCAGCGGCACAACTGCCAACGGTGGCTGCCATTCACACTCTCCCCCACCAAGGTTGATACTAAGGTCACGACGCTGCTTAGCTCTTAGCATAAACTGATTCTGAACAAACCCACCGCGGAGAGAGCTCAGCTCTTCATCGACAACCAGGATGGCGAGGACAGCTAGCACGGTTAGAGCACCGGTGGTGATGGCTTTCTTGACTTTGGGAGAAAAGGGCATTGTTTATTGCACTCTGATGTGACGAACGGATTGCAGTTCGTTTTTTATGAGAGTATTGGTCTTCACACCAAAACAAATGAGATGATGATACAATCATATCATTAGTAACATCACAGCAGCGGTTCCACGACTCTTGATGATCATTCTCATCGAGGTCACTAATGTCTCCATTCTCATTGAGGACACTTCTAACTTCTATGGAGGGGTCACTACACTCTCGTAGAGGTCATAATATTCACAGATATTCACATGGATCATCGCCTGCATTTTCCTCATACCCCTATGGCAGGCGGTGTCATCAATGTCTCCTTGGAGTCTTCTTGCCTTGTATGAGATTTTTGGATTGAGGTCATCGCTCTATCAATGAGGTCATCCTCTATCAAGATTGGCTGTCGGCTGTCGATAGCTGTCGATCTATTGTTGCGATAGGTTGCGAGTTGCGATGTCTTCCTGATCGTGAGATGTCTGTGTCCTCCTGGTCGTAGAGAGATGTTTAGATAAGTCTTGTATGGTCGTATATTTCTGTCGTAGAGAAGGGATGGCGTCTCTGTTATCACTTTGAGGAGGGAATAATGCACTCTGGTCGTGATTTTTCGCGCACGCTGTTCTCTAAAAAATGACCTCACAACAACAAGATGACTTTTGACTCTTTAGCAGGAGGATGGTAGTATGGGATGCTGAATGGGGGGACACAAAAGAATTCATATCAGCACAAGTCATTGCATTGAGGTGTTGCCCGCATCAGCGACACCGTGGGGAGAATTGAGAATTTAGTTGAATATAAGTCCTAATACTGAATGGACAATATAGTCGATTGGGAAATGATGGGTGATGGTAATGTCGTCAACAATACGGGGCAGAGCAGACGTGCAAGTCGTCGCATGTCTACAAGTAAGCCACTCAAATCAAGGGATTCATATGGTACTCTAAACAGTCTTGGTGGGCACCAATCAGGAAATCAGCAGCGAAGAACCAGTGTTGCAAACTCGCAAGTCGCGAACTTTTCTCCTGATGATATGGTTGTTTCGGACATCAGTGCCGCGACACTGGCTGCGATGAATGGAAGAAGAAAATCCACTAGAGTTACTACGAATGGCTCTTGTGATCGATTTATCCACATGGTAAATTTTGATGGCGACTCGAATTCGAAGTTGCCAAGAAGAAGTTCTGGCTGCAGAAGCGATGATGATCTTTTCGAGAGAAGAAGAAGCACCCATAGGCCATCTCGTGTGGAAGACGTGAGCTCACGAAGTCATGACGACATTCTTTTCGAGAGGAGAGACAACCAGCAGAGAAAAATAGACCTAAGCTCAAGAAGTCATGATAATCTAGTATTCTTAGAGAGTAAAGGCGGCAAAGGAAACCTCAGAAGGAACTCAAAGTCAGGTATTAGCTCGTCGAGAAGTAACGATAGTCTGAATCTTGTGGAGAGTAAAGGAAACTCTCGAAGGAGGAATTCAGTATTCGAGAGTAAAACTTTACGAAAGTCAGGCAGCTCAACTGATGATCCATTCCTCATAGGAACCCCGGGACGGAATCCTGCCTTCGAGGCTAAAGACAAACCGCGGAGAAATTCAACTTATCATAGCAACAAGGACATGGCACGCCGAAAATCCGGAAGATCAAATAGCCCCGATAATTTGATGCTGGTCAAAGAAACCAATAGACGCAATTCAGGCTATGAGTCTATTGGCAACTCGCGAAGGTCTGGATCCAGCTCATTGAGGAATTCTGGAAATAGTTTAACAAGCCATGGTGATGATAACGAGGCTGCTCGAGTACAAGCACTTATTTCTCAGATTCAATCAGTCATTAGAAATCCTTCTCGAGTAACCCAACTGAAAGGTGGATCAATGCCAAAGTTGGACAAGAAACTTTCAGTATCATCCCATGAGAGCACCTATTCGGATTTGATTGAAGTTAATTTGGATCAAAAGAGATCTGATGATTATAAGCGCAAATCGTCGAGATCTGATGATTACAAGCGAAAATCGTCGAGGTCTTCACGCACCTCCGTATCTTCAATTTCAGAGTTTGTAGATATTGGCGATATCAATCGATCGACGCAAATGCCTAGAGTACTACATCGGGCTCCTTCTGTGAAAGTTCAATCAAATAATAGGCCGAGCAAGGGTAACAATTGGGATTTGATTAGAAAAGATATAGAGCAGAAGAAAGTTCTAGAAGTTATGGTTGCCAATGCGAATGAGAACAAGCGCAAATCTTCACAGCCTTCGCTCCCTTCACTAGCAGAGATTACAATGCCTCAACAGGCTCCTTCCAAGAAAAATCCTAAAGACCTTCCTGGCATTGAAAAATTGGATATTAGTGACAAGGTTCTGAACAAGAACATTGGCAGATCTTATGGCACGAAAGGTGTCAAAAATATACGCCGCCTTGATAACAAAAAGGTTGTCGTAATTCTTGGGATGCTACTTTTGCTACTGGGAATCGCGATCGGAGGCTATTTTATGTTCTCCCCTGCTGAAAACGACGATGACGGAAAGGCAGATGAAGATGCCGCAGTTGTAGTTGTCGCCCATACAAATGATACAAATGCAACAAGCAGTTTCAACACAACTATTTATATCAACGAAACAACTATTGTTCTCCCTCCTGTTGACATTGAAGCAAGATGTTCTGCATCAAATCTACCTGGGTCATTGTCTGCGTGTCTTTTGACATGCCTTCCTTCAGCGTGCTGTTATCCCAACTTCACTGGCGAGTCTTGCTCTGACAACGATAGATGTTCATTATACAGGCCCCATTGTGATGTATTTTATGACTCATGGGAGAGTAGCACAGAAGGAGCTCTCAGGGATGTGACTGACGATATGATCAAAATGTGCACCAAAGTAGAAGCTGGCAGCAGCCAACCATCATTGCCAAATTATCCTACAAGAAAACGATTACGTGGTCGCGATGCTCGAGACTCCTTGAACTCAACGAATGTCAATGCTTTTGTGCCAAATCGAAAATGCCAACAATACTGCGTAGCTGCTAAATGTTGTGATGCGGCGGTGATTGAAAACCCTTCATTTTCTGGCCTTGTTCTCTCACCTTTGGGTGTTTACACTAATGCAATCAGCGGTGAGCATGTTATTACAAATTGTCAATCAAGCAATGCAAAAAACACTATGGTATGTTCAAAATACCGGCAGCTTTGTTCCAATGACAAAGATACAGTGGAAGCTACACCCAATGAGCTCTTTCCTAGTAAAGATACCGATGCAGAAGCTGTTGAGGAGGTGGAATCAATCTCGATGCCGGCAGCCTCGATATTAAGTGATTCCCCGGTGCCTAGTCCCTCAGATTCTCCATCTGCGATACCCGCAGCCACGATACTAACTGGTTCCCCGACACGTCCTTCAGATTCTACATCTGCATCTGGCAATCAAACAATAGATACAGTTTTAGTCGGAAATCAAAGTATGGAGGCAGGGGATTCCCCGGCGTCTAGTCCCTCAGATTCTCCATCTGCGATACCCGCAGCCACGATACTAACTAGTTCCCCGACACGTCCTTCAGATTCTACATCTGTATTTGGCAATCAAACAATAGATACAGGTTTAGTCGAAAATCAAAGTATGGAGGCAGGGGACTCATACCTAACATCATATGTCGATGTTCAAAACATTCAAGATTCATGTGCTTCTGAATGGTCAACATTTCTCATACAAACTGGTGATGAATCAGCGCGTGCAAAATGCATTCAAGCTTGTTTTGAAGGGCTGTGTTGCTTCACCAATGGCTTGGGGGTCAGGAAGCTGACGAAGTCTTGCTACATTGGAAATGAGCACCAATGCTCGCAATATGCTCCATGCTTGATCTTAAGAGAGACACCTTATACTGATGCAAATAATTTGACCATTACAGATGCCGTCAACGGGACAATTGCAGTGGTAAACAACACTGAACTTGATGTGGACTTGACTGCTTCAACCATCAATATGACTGTTGCCATCGATATTGACAATAACACTTCTTTCGGTAGCAATACTTCAAATCCAACTGGTACACCAAATGAAACCGCAGATAATATCTTGATTAGCGGGTCGACAGCAAATGATGGAGTAGGAACCACCAATGTGCAAGAGTTGGATTCTGTTGATAGTGGTACTTAAAACTTCGAATTCTAGCAGTTCAGTGAGTGTAACATTGACCTTTACTGCAGGTAGTGAGTCCTTACCAAACAATACCCAAAACATCAAGCTAAGACAGTCTAATTAACTACAGAACAGCAATTCAGGCACATCATGTTGACTGTGCATGGTGCTTCATAAAATTAAATTCATTCCTTGAAACAGCAAAAAAAATCCCATAATAAATGTCTCTTATGGTCTTGCCATCGCTATAATTGATATTATTGTTGTTTTTGCTTCATCCAATCTGATTAAATATCAAATGGGATGCTTTTCAAAAAGTACCACAGGGAAGCAAGTAGATCAATCAAATTCAACCATTTGCTCCACTATCTAGGGCAACTGCAGGTATCTGTGGGACAGTCTTGATCGTTAATCTACCTGGAAACCCAACCGGCGCAACAGAAGTATTGGATAGGTCTTTCCCCTTGATACTACATTTGATCAAAGACCTTGAAAGTTAAGATAAAAAGCAACGTGGCATTAAGCGTTATAATGAACTTAATGGACGAATTGATCAGGTGCGTCAACAAACACCCATGAATCGTCACCTTGTTCATAGGCTCTCATGAAATACACAAACAGCGACACATTCGTTGTAGCCACTCCAATCCAATACGTTGCACTGGCCATCGCGATCAGCTCGATAGAAACTTGTTGTAGTGGTCATCAGTCTCCTGCAAAGTCCAATGCTTAATTTCTGATATGAAAAAACCATGACTATCCATTTTATCACATTCTGACACAAAGTTCCAATGTCTTCTAAGGTCTCGAAGATCTTTCATAACACTGCAATCATCACTTGCGACAAATATGGTTGGGACTCTTCCATTGAAATGTGATTTGATAGCCTTTTCTGCTTCATCAATATAAGGTTGCATAGATGATTCTAATTCGTATTCAATAGCCTTGTCTCCCCCTCTAACTGACATTGCAATGAACTTCTCATCTAATCCATGCTGCTTTAGTCTTGAACATGCTTCGGTCCTTCTTTCAGGCAAGATTCTAAGTAAGCGACGCACCACGTGCTTCTTCAACCATATGTTTTCTTTATTCCATAGATCAAGGTTTTCAATAGTACGATTTTTATGCCTATCTGGGTAATCTTCTTTTTGAAGACCTCCACTACGTTTGCCGTATTCATGAAATTGTATCTGATGATAGTTCGGCTCGAATACCTTTCCACTCTTGGCTGCATTCTGAACTTTGTCGGAACTCTTTGGCTAGTTGATTGATTTATTTGATACATGTAGAAGGTATTGATGTGAGTATCCACCTACAAATGTACATGCACGATCGACCATGATTTAGTCCCACTTCTATCAAAGCCTTACCAATCCGATAGGTTCAAAGTATCGTTCAAGAAAAGGATTTATGGTTTCTTCCGGCGCTTCACGATATGCTAATTTGGAAACCCCCTGATCTCCTGTGAACCAAATGATCAACGCAAATAGTCAATTGAACACACTACTATACAGAAGCGACAGAAAAGAAGTCACAGTATGTATCTATTCTTTCATGCATGAGACATATGTCCTTACCATTCTCCGTCACATAAAAGCATACATCTTCTTGCATAGCCCAAATAGATCCTTTCAATATGAAGTGCAAAGCATTCGTCAATCCACCATAAACACCAAATCGGAACATGATACTATCAAATTTACACCTATCATAGGGTATTGGAGGCTCAGCAGGCTCTACACACCATTCTGACGTTTCAATGCCACCAAAAGAATTGTCACTAAATTGATTTTTGGCAGGCTTCTTCAGTGATGATGTGTTTGAAGCTTTTTGATCAAATTGAATGTCTTGAGGTTGTAGTGTTGTGAGGAGGAGGAGGAGCAGAGAGCCTATTCCTCCGAACAATAGTGTGAAATCTCTTGGTTTTGTATTAGTAAGCTGTGTCTTTATCCATTCCAAAAAGGGGGTCGTCTCCGTTGTATCATTGTTTATCCTCATTGTTGTGTCAATCTCAAGAGTTGTTGCTGTTACTATCCGTATTCTTCTAATCAATCCCTGAATCCTGAAATTATGAAAGTGTCCGTCGGCGGCATATTATTGTTGAGACCCAATCAGAAATTGTCGAGTCTTAGCATTTTGAAAAACTAAAAGAAACTGTGTAGAAGTGAGTCTGAATAAGCAAGGCCGATATGCCGGGGGGCCGATACTGTGATATGGGGGCGAGCTTCCTAGCCCCCTAAACTGACATGGATACCTGCCGCCCTCGCGCGCTCTTCTCAACTCACATTTAAGAGGGTGGCACGTGAAACTTCTCAGAATCTGGTTTTCATGACTGCACTTTGAGAAGTTGAGAATAGGATGAGAATTCGCTTACAAGAGGAATATTGTACATCATAATAAAGCACATACTAATGTACTGTTGAGTACTAGTAAGTACTGTGCAATCATGATATGGAACATAACATGAATACGAGTGATTAAATGCATTACTTCCACTAGCAATGCTTCTTCAGGCTTTCATACAAACCAGACAGATCCCCATTGCACTGCAAAAACAGACGAATTTCACACATATCATCATACAAACTTTCTCCAACACCATTCTTCGAATGACTTCTGGATCTCCTTCAATTTATTAGTTAGATCTTTCTCCTTAGCTTTAGCCTCACGGAGACTAAACTTTGCATTCACCAATTGATCCATGACCTCCTCGAGAGCATTTGTATCGGTTGCTTTGGAAGTTCGCTTTGCCACACGTCCCGACCGGCTACTACTGTTTGATGTCACAGCAGCCTTTTCCTGAGCCAGACTGTCAACATTCGCCTTGGCTGCAGCAACCACGGGATTAATTTCGTTCACAAGTATCTGGGCAGCGCTGCACTTTTCAACCCATTCCTTTTCCAATGCATCCAACATAGTAACAGCAGCCTTATCAACGGCTTTTTCTATTTCTAGACCTGGAGTGTCAAAGTTGGATTCGATTTGGCTTTCAATACACCGAAAGACACTCAAGCCAGTAAGTATTAGTGGAGAATCCCCCTCAAGAGTGTCGCAGCCTTCGACAAAAGTCTTTAATCCCTCCGAGATTGCAGCCATTTCAACTGTGGCCATCGCTAAGAAAGAAGATTTACCTTCTACCGTGAGAGGACTGAACACTTCCATCATCTTCTTGGAAGTGAGGCTCGTTCTGTCAAGAGATATTTCGGCCGGTATTTTAGGACGGTATTTCTGTCCGTCGCCGACACAAAAAAACAATCCCACCGTATTTTCAACCTTCCGCCTTCTGCTCTAATAGCATCTATCCTGCAGTGCATTGATAATCTATGATATTACAAGATTATGTTATTATTATAGCTAAAAACCGTCAGATTAATATAATTAGTTTGTTTGATATTATTAACATTATTTGTTTCTAGCGGTTATATTTATTGTTCTTTAAAAGACGAATTTCAATTAAATTGTTGCTTTGCTTAGGTTGATTGTTGTGTCAGCCGTTAGCCAGCAGTTCCCCCCACTTATGCTTGGGCTGCTTAATTGTCGTGTTCTTGTTTTACACTTCCCCTCGTTTCCCCCCTCAAACAACATTTTGTATGTTGGTTATTAATGTCGGTGGTGGCGAGGCCGTGTGGCAGATGGGCCGAAAGTTGACGGCCGATCTAAACACGTTGTTCGTGGGTGGAGGTTCGAATGGCACTCCTGTCAGCGCGAGGTGGAGGCGGGCCGTGTCGGAAGAGGGGCCGAAAGCCAAACCCGAACACATTCCTCCCTCCAGCGACATAATTAATGGCAGCTGTGAAATTTGGGGAAATCCAAAAAAGTACTCTATTAATTCTACACACCTAAAATTTGGACTTAAGATATGGTATGTACTCCCAAACTTTCTTACGGGACCTATCTACCTACTACCTCTTACTATGGGTACCGGTAGATATGGTACCACCAGTCATCTGTCATCTGTGACTTGTGACTTGTGACTTCAGGTAGGGGTCACGCGATGCCGAAATTCAAAGATGACCAAAGATGACCTCCCATATTGATGGCAGGAGCCATGAGCCGCTCCACGATCTCAGCTCCCGAAATGCTATGGCACAGTAGTTATTGTGCACCGCCTACGATACCCACGCCCTGTTCTCGATCACTCCACATTCTGAAGACAAGACTACAAAGAAATCCATGCCATGTCAGCCGTCGCCGATTTGCTAAAAACATCAGTCATCATTGGAACTCTTTATGCTCTAACGGGTCCAAACCTCGCTGCGTTGTCGACCCTAAGTGGAACCGACATCACCAACCATCGGGATGGTGAATCAGATGTAAGAAAACAACGCAAGCGCAGACATGAGACATTTTTATTGGGTATAAGATTGGGAACTGGTAACTCGATTGGTCTTCTCATTGTAGCTACAATATTATTTATTCGGTCAGATTCTTCCGGAGAATTGGCGTTGATGGATTACTGGCTTCGCGCAACGTTACAAGCATCAGTTGGCTTGTTCCTCATCATCATGGGAATTATAGGGGTTATAAAAGCACTCAAGAATAGAGAATTCAGCATGGGTCTTACCGATTTAGATTTTGGAAAGTCATCGGCAGATTTTCAGAGTAGACAAGACAGTAGCAGTAGTTGTAGTATAGGACTCGAAAGTGCGATAACCGAAATTGTCATCAACAGCAACACCGTGGACGGAAATGAGGAATTAAGTGGCAGTTCAGGGAGTTCGAGCTCATCACCACAAGAAGATTACAAACGACGAAATTCAATTGCTGATTCTATTGTGGACAAGATGGTTGCATGTTTAGATGACAGCCAATCGCTTCGATCTCTTGATGTAGAAGAGACTCTAGGGTTAAGTGAATTTGATCTGCGGATGTGGAAAGCAGCCAAGGCATTGACTGAGAACATGCTGTATGCTGACGATGATTACTCTTTCGGATCAAAAAGCACCGAGGCGAGTGTCAAAACAGTTGGTATGGATGGTGATATTACCAGTGACATGGCTGATGGTGCGCCTGCTAATCCCGAGACTGATCACAAGCAAGGTACTTTTGACATCGCCACGAAGGAAGATGATATCAAGAAACCAGTCAGTAGGTTTAACCAAGACCACACAGCTACAAGCACACAATTCAAGACGAAAAGAGGTCGACCAAGCCACCTATGTAACAAGATATTCAATACCACCAATAACGGCTGCTTTGTTTGCTCGCCAAGAGAATTAGCTATTTTGTGTGGCATTATTCATGGACTTTCTGGCCAAGGGGAAGTTTTGGATCTTATCCCATCTGTAGAGTCAAAGAGAGTGTATTTGGTAATTGTGTACCTCGGGATTTTCTGTGTAACTTCAACTCTAGTAATGGGAGGCTTTGCTGCTTTCACAGGCAGTGTGTGTGCATGGTTAGCAGAAAAGGCCAATGCAAAGGATGAAGATGCTAGTTTAAGTAGAGTATTCTTGGTTGAGTTTGGGTCAGCATGCTTGAGTATTGTTGTTGGGATTGTTTGGCTAACTCTTCTGGCTGTAGGTCACCTTAACATATGAGGTGTAATACATGATTAAAGTAACTGGTTTATTTCTTATTTCTTATTCTTTTGCTATCCAAATAGAGGGTCCTCACCTCTTCACATTACAATTTGAGGGCCACATGCAAAACCTGTAAATCTGTTGATTCGATACCGTTCACTTGACATAGAGAATGACATGTTTTTTGCAAAATAATAGAATAGTGGTTGAGGCTGTAGGAATCAACCTAAATTAAACGAACCTAATGCTTTCCTGCATCAGGGGGACTTTGGGCGGGTCCTCCATGAAATGGCCATAACTTTGTCAGTTTTCAGCCGATTTTGCTCATTCCAAACATAGTGCACTCATATTCAGACACATTCTGATGATACTACCAAGTTTCATATTGATATCTGGTCAGGACAAGTTGTTATGTGGGTACCAACGGGGACGTTCATGGTTTGGGCATGGTGAGGTAGGTATCCTCCTATAAGACAAGTAGTACCAAACTCTGTTATCGGTGATCAACGTTACCATAGCTGTTGTAACACTGTTATTTAGTACCAATGTCAATATTCTAGTAAAATGATCTAAATGCAATGTTTCTAGTATTAAATACAAATTAATTTTACACATTTCACAGCTTATTTTCTCTCTACACTTTTGTTTTACATTTGGCAATTCAGTTTTACGCTTACCACTCAAACAAAGCATTCTCCTGACTGTAGATTAGTTGTTGAGTGGCTCATTAGTTACTGAGTTGCTGAGTGACTGGTTAGTTGTGTACATTCAATCGCAATGTAAATTGTTACATGTTTTCTCTCACACGACGAGCCACCCCAAGCCATCGACGAGCTACCTCTCCGGCTGCCATGACTCAAGATATCCCGGTGCACTAATTGATGTAAAAAAGCCTTTCGCTGCCAAGGAGGTACTGTACTTCAAATCTACCTCTAGGCTTAGGAAGGGTGTCAGAGGCAGGGGTCTGTGGGGTCAATAACACATTCAAAATACCATATTAGTCACAACATGCGTCGAAGTGGATTTTTTCTGCACAAACTCACCTTGGCCGCATCAAAAGCAACATCATCGGGGGGTTCATTATCAGGTGCCTCTGTTGTTATCAACGCAAAACTTAGTAAGCCAAAGGACCCATGGACTATGAGATTTGATATTCTGGAGGCAGAGGAGCCGTCACCTTCATCGACAAACTCCACGTTCTCTACAGCTCGGGGTCTGGATCCAAAATTTCCGGTTCCACAGCGAGATTGCCCCAGAACTCCTCTCCTGGATTAGTGGCAGACATAGCAATGACCGTGCGCTGTTGACAAATGTATCAAGGAGGGACTAAACAATCGCTGGTTGTGGCAATGCAATGGTGGTGGTGCTAGCGTTGGGTTTTGTAGGTGTCAGAGGTGGGGGATTGCCATTTACTTTCGCCAAAAAATATGTGGCAGGATGCAGGAAAGGGTCCAAACCCAATTACAAATCCTTGATGTTATCTTCGATAAAGTCATCCATTAGTTTTTTCTTATCATCTTTCTCATTATCTTCAGTGTTTGTGCCAACTGATACACCCTTAAATTCAAGTTTCAAGACAACAGAGAACTGCTGATGATTGTACTTTTTACCTTCATTTTCTCATTCCCTCCGGCCCAATGCCAATAACCCCAAATTGCTCTACTCTAATGCTGCCTTCAACACGCTTGATGGGAAGGCTAATGATTTGTGGTTCACCTTCAATTGAATTCTCACAATCAGGATAATTCATGTGAACAAAGTGCACAACCAGACCAAGCTTTGCAACAGAGGTAGTATTATGAGGAGGAGTAGGTAAAAATAATCTAAAGTATCTCAAGGTTCTTTGTAATGGTAGGCAGGTTGCATTTCTTAATGCATCTCCAGAGTTCTATACCAGTAAGAAAGTTCTCAAAACCCAGTTGGGTCATGCATTCAATGCATTGCTATAGTGGGCACGCTGATCTTGACTGACTTTAATCTCTGATCAAATTTACTTTATTCCGATTCCACCCACAAATCAAATATCGGGGTGTTGTGATGATTGTGAACAATGTATTCAATCTCAACCTTGTCTTACCATTTATTATATATATGATGAGATATTGGGAGGGTCAAGCTGATGTGAATATAGCATGAATTGACCCAAAAACACTCAATCCTGGTGTGAAGTGAAAAGTGGTTGCACATAGGCCAATCCAAAACTTACCCCAGCCATGACACAAAAATAGGATGTGATATAGACTGGAATACATTTATCATACTATGATAAGACATTGAGGTTAGATGTCATGTTTGTATGCATCTTGTAAAAAAAAATGCACAAATTTTGTAGTGTGAATGATGCATGTTGAATCTTGCCTGTTCAGACTTTTTTTGTGAATGTGGCTTTATGCTTTTCATGCATTGATAATCTTCTCCTCCAGATACCTCTATTTAATCCTGCAGAAATACACTCACTGGGGAACTCAACTTGATCATGATTCATCATGATGTTGTATCTGTATTGTTTTTCAAACCAATGCTCTATTTATGTAGTTTTGGCCAATAATGTATCGAATATAGTGACAATTAGCAGTGTCAATGATGACAGTCAATATGCAAGTTATCTTTAATTTTTCTCTTGATCTTAATTACCTCATGGACCGAGCGCTATCTGAGTTATCTTTAATTTTTCTCTTGATCTTAATTACCTCATAGACCGAGCGCTCTCTGTTCTCTGTTAAGGGGGTGAGGTGGGTGGAGAATTGATTATGAAAATCTGAAAATTCGGGGCTTCACACACACAATCAACGTATGAATAAGTAATAGGGTTTGAATCTTTGTGTATCTTTTGGATGCAAATGCTAATGTTGCGAGTCTTATTAGGTGCCATATCATCTATGTAACCATGAAAAGAAAAAAGTGGTGGAGAAACATATTTTCAGTAGGCGCAAAACCCGGTCCACAGATATTAATAAAATAAAATGTACTAGCTTATCACTTATTAAATAGCCTACTAAATTGAACTTACAAATTTGGATCCTCGCCACCTGTGGGGACTTCGACCAATCTATTCTATCAGCTGAAGAGCATCGTGGCACTACCGTTGCCGCATCGACACCACTACGGCAGCCCATTCAGACAGTCTGTTTTGGTTGCACACCTAGCAGCTAGCAGTGCTCACTGGTTAAGTCATGCACATGCTACGGCTACGGTTTACCAAAACTAATCGTCCGAATGGGCTGCCTTAGCGATGCCAATGCGAAGGCTACCGTCCACTGATGGAGGTGATGGGTTGGCTGGAATATGTAAAGAAATGATCGTAGATGGCCATGGTTGAAGTTGAAGTGCCAGGTTGATCAGCCGTCGGGGTTTTGGTCGGGGTCAGGAGCAATCACGGCCGCCGCACAACTCCCTGAAAGCTAGAAGGCCACCGGAAAAGACCAAGAGGCATCGGGATCAAAAAAAACTAGTCCCCACAGATTGCGAGGCTATGTCACTTCACCATTCAATCTCTTGATGTGATGTAGTAGCACAACAATAGCTATGTAGAGACTAGAGAGAGACAGATTGGCTTGCTATGTCTCCATTACAAATAGTTCACACACTACATCATCTGTGTTGTAAACTTGGTACTAGGGACAATTAACGAAGTAATAGTATTACGTAGAGGTTGACTTTTGTTAGTGGTATCTTTTGGATGAAATTTGCTGGGAGCTCTTACCTCTACTTGCAAAAAAGGATGCAAAAAAGTTGGTAAGAGTAGTACAAGAGCAACGACATCCGCCAGAATAAGGGAATGATATGGTACTTGATATTGAAATCAATCCTAATTCTGATTCTAAAAGGAGAGGCTTGCTGGGCTTTTGATTAGAGCAGTGGTATTCTCTCTTCATCCGATGATCACTTGTTTTTTCTCCTTCTTATTGATATATTTTAAATGTGGTTGCTGGTTGTTGCTATACTTAATATAACCTGGCAGTAATCCAAGTAGAGTATTGGACACTCTAACAACACTGATCATTGGAGAATACTATTATTAGTTCAGATCTGACAGTCTTGCTATTTGTTGGTGATACTAAACTTTTAGTTTATCATCTCAATGGATTTGATTGAAATTTGTTAACAGGTCACTACACAAATAATATAGGATGGGGTGGTGATTGATTCTTGTATTAAGGACTCAATCAAATCCTCTTCTTGCATTGTATGAAGAAGTGCATCTTGGTCTGAGGCTACCTCACTTCAACATTTAAAATCATCTGATGTTCTACGGCATCACGTCATATTAAAATTGTTCCAGCAGCTCTCAAGTGCCTCATTCATCATACTACGAAAATCATCCCCTCCGCGCACAAAAACGTGGCCTAAAAGCAACATTGAAAAAGATGAAGTGATACAACGATGAGCTGGGGAATACTGTCTCCAATACTTTAGCAAATAGCTCTCACCAGGAAAGACTAGTTGATTTGTGCACTGATAATGATGCCAAAATAAAGTGTATTCACGTGAGCTTAGCATTTGAAATGACTGAAAAGAAGTAACAACTTACCACATGAAAGCGAGGCGGTGCACTAATAATTGAGACACAAAGGAAGACAAACATATGAATTAGCAAGAAGTACGATTCAAATAGTATTTGCAGGGATAGTAAGCTCACAGCGCCTCTTCTGGGTCAACATCAAGATTGAACTCTACTTCTATCACGTAAGAATTGCCTGATGTAGTGTATGGGAGGCAACAAGAACCGGTGCATGCCTCTACAAACTTGGAGAGAAATTTGCTATCTTGCTCGGCTTCATCTCTGATATAAGATAGAAAGTGCTCTTCGTAGAATTTTTCTTGCTGAACTTTGTAGCTTTCTAAATCTTTCTCGTCTCCCTCCCACGTGTCAAACTTACCATACACTATGAACACAAAAATGCAACTTGAGTTATATGTCTATTCTATAGGAGTTGGTGTAGCAATCTTACCTGGGAGTAACACTTCTTTGACGTCATCAAAAGTTAAAGTTGGTCTGGCAAAAAGAATTCTGGAAACAGCATCGAGTGGTGCAGCATGGAAAATGTTGCGAAGATCGCTTCCGGCCTTTAGGTTTTTAGATGCGTGTCTTCTACCACGAAATGAAAGACCGTCCATCATGCCTCCGAGGACTATTGAACAGGTATCAACAAACTCATCTGATATGCGATGGGAGAAGATATCATCCTTTTCCCATCGAACACCATCCTCACGTTCTTCGCTCAGCCAATCCGAAAGAAACTTATCTCCATTAGTACACAAAATTCCATCCATATGGTCAATGATATCACTCTCTTCGTATCTTGGATCGCCTGAGGTGATTCCACGAAGTAACACTAACATAATACGACATATAATCAGGACCACAACATAATATACCAAGAAAAATTAAGCAACATATTTTCTTACGATTCATATAAAATGGAGTCATGACAGCACTTGACACAGGGTATGCACGAACAAAGGAATGCAGCTGTAAAAGGTGAAGTTAAAGAAAGTCGCATAACTGAGTAACATAAAGCAAAATAATTCTTACCATTAATCGCCCCATCACACGCGCATAAGCATGTATACGTTTTTTTGTCTCCTCAACCACAGCATTCATTTCTGGAGATCCTCTTTCAAAAGTTCGTGCAGCTATCCTTTCTATACGATAAATCAACATATCGTCATGAATTGGGATGATCTCTAATACATTCTCTCGCTTTTTTCCTGCCTCTGCTTGCTCAAAAAGCTGCACTTTATCTGATAGCACTGGAACAGCCAGAGTTTGCATCTGCTTCCATGCATCCGAGAGAAATTGCTTTGATGGCCCTCCTTCATCAACTGCAGTGTCAAGTTTCTTTTGCTCTGAGAAAATCAACATTCTTAGAATAAATTGAAACATATGTACATTAACATGATCTAAATATCAAAGTAGAACGCACCTTGAGCTTCTTTTGTATTGGCATACTCTTCTGCTTTGGTAAACTGGACATTCCACTTCGAAAGTAACACAATGCTAATGTCAAGCATCTCCAATTTAGTTGGCTTCCGCTTTCTTTCTTTCAATTGAGCTATTTCATCAGGAGTGGGTATGTCATCGAAAAACACTTTGCGAAGTACGTCGAAATCATTTTGCTTGATAACTGATTTGTTTCTTTTCCTATCATAGAGATTGTCAAGAAGAGATTGAAGCAGGTAGCTGCTCTTCCCGGCGGGATCTGGCTCTACCGCGACCACCATTGGGTCTACAATTGGACTCAGTTCCTTGCCATTGTCAACAATATGCCGCAATGTTTCAAATTGACCAGTAATGCTTTCAGACCACAGTTGCATTTCTTCGTCAGTCAAGATTGGAGTTTCCTTAGTTTTGATTCCAAGCTTCGTTTTCTCGCTTTGGAGGCGCATGAACTTTTCATGAAGATCTTGGTGAATAATCTGAAGGTCCACTATTTTCTGTTCGTTAATTTTTGCCTCCTGCTTCAATTGAGTGTTTTCAATTTTCAGTGCTAGCTTCTCCCGCTCCTTCTTCCGATCTGCAGCATGTTCAGCTCGTCTGTAATTTTCATCATTCAGCTGGTACAATGCCTTGTGCCCAATGCCATCTATAGAAAGTGGTCATTCAATTGAAGTGATTTGAGAGATACTTAGCTTCGAGAGATTGAAATAATCATCATCTGCCATAAGTAAGTAGACTCACCACCATGATAATCCTTGTATAAATACTCCAGAAACATTCTAGCCCCATAATGAAATTTGCATTTCATCGGGACTTGCTCCAATTTTCTGTTGACCTTTTCGGAATAGACACCACCCATTTTCCTCAAGTGAGACATTAAACCGAGGGGCACACATGCTTTAAACTTGTCACAAACAATGTCTTCGTCAATTAATTTATCAAGTCCATCTTGCTTGCGCCACTTTGCGTTCTGTCGGCAGCATGGGCACCTGTAAGAATTGTGCATATGAGGTCAGCATATCTTGTTGAATAAAGGCCACGCCAAATTAAGTCTCATAAAGAAGTGCACTCACCAGCAGTTAGGTGCGTCATTTGCTATTGATTATTGTAAGAATATTCATATTATGAGGTGAGCATATCATGTGGAACAAAGAGCACATCAAATTAAGTCTCAAAAAGAAGTGCACACTCACCTTTGTCATCAATATCAAAACCCAACATCATCATGGTACACTTGGGAAGTGCATCAAAAAACTTTATTTCCAAAGCAGATAGAGTCCCCGGCGTTGGCTTATTCCCCACATACGAGTAATCCGAGTCTGACCCATCATCGTCACTGTAACCGTACGCATTACCAGGAGCTATCTTCTTCAATTCTACCAGCACACAATCTTTGCAATACTCCACGGCAAGTGTCTTCCTTTCCTCCCATCCTTCTTGATGACTAAATGCTTGGGGTGGAATACACCCTACATTTTCACCGTCTTGGAGCTGTGATGCAACCAGATCGCGGTACTGCTTCTGCTCGGGACTCAAGTCATCACGGTGATAGATTTGGTGGCTTTTGGGTTTCTTCGACGAGTCCTCAGAACGTTGGTAGGCAGCAGCAGGTGGCGCATCTCTTTTCTTGGTGTCACTGTTTCCTCCCCCACCTCCTCTCCATGGTTCCCTCCCACGATTTGAGCCGTCACCTTTGTATTTATGGTCATCATACCGGTAGCTTTGGCCATGATAGTTGTTACCGAATGAAGTCGGTTGATAGTTACGACCCTCGTTATTGTTACTATAGTTATGCCCATGAGACCTGCTGCTATTGTTGCTGAATGGCGTGGGCTCGTTGTTGTTGTATCTCCTATCGTTGTTGTTGCTCCCAAAACCCCTATGATTGCTGTTGTTATTTGGGTTGTTGTCGCGGTCACGGCTGTACCTGCCCGATGGATCTGGGTATTGCCATCCGTTATTGTGACTCATTTTTATTGCTTAGCCTGGGTTAATAAGTGTGAATATGAATTGCGTTAGAACGTTAGAGAATTGAGATTCAAGCAGTAACACCGTGAAGACACGAGACATCAGATATATCTCTAGATACGATTCTTGGTGAAACAAGAACAAAGCTTTCACACAGCTCACCTAAAAAGCAACAGTTTGTTACAAATCTGCAGGTTCGACTATCGACTCTTACGACCAAACTTTCTTCCTCAGAGCACCAGCTCCTATTCGACCCAAGACCCAAGCAGTCGTCGAACTGAAGTTGTTGCGATGATAAAAGATTGTTTGATGATTTCCCGGTGAGAAAGGTATTAGGAGGCAAATCCACTCTCACTTTATATTATTGCATGAACAAAGGTGCTACACCCGCTTTCCTAGCCCCCTAAAAACTATTTTTTCCAAAATCGACCTCTCAAATGTCATAACGAAATCGACAATGGCACGCTTGACGATGGCCATAATATTAAGCCATCTATGGACCAACCGGCCGTCACACCCTCAAGGCCACGATATGGACCAACGACTCCGAGCTGGGTTTGCTCTGAATCATACCAACAGTCGAGCTACAGCAGACTCCCGCTGAGGCCATTTTTTGGCTGAAATATTATAAGTGCAAATCTGCCCCTAAACAAGCTAAAGTGACAAATCGGCAAATCGGGCAGATAACGACAAGCCCGCCGAAGCCAACGCCACGAGAAGACCCGGGCAAACGGGCAGGCACCATGCAGATGAAACTGAACCAAGAGCAATGTCTCAATCTCCCCTTTCCAATTGGATGTCCAGTTTGGTACGATATTCGAATAAAGAGTGATCGGGGAAGACATCATGCTGCTGCTGCCAGCGAAAGGAGAGAATATGACGATGATACGAATAGACGAGGTAGCACAGCAACGAAACGTGGGGCATTATTTGAATTTGCATTCAAGAGTGGCATTGTTTCGGCTGCCTACTTGGATATTGCGGCTTCCAACATACTGTACGAGATTACTCCTGCCAACGGTTCGAAAATGAATGGTAAGAAGTTTTGATTTGTGCTCGTGTGTGTAGTTCTATTTTTACGTTGGTTGCTTATATGATACTCATGGTTGAAAGTGTACACATGCTAGACAAGAAGTTCTATCCCGACAACGAATTATTGTACGGAGCCGGTAGCCCAGTCGTAGTGATGAGGCCTGATGGAAAATCATGCAATGAAAAGGACACTGTAGAACACTCGTTACCGTGTGAGGTTCTTCTTTGTCGTCTCGAAAGAGATGTTGGTCAAGAATTAGTAGTAGTCCAAGACAGCACTGCAAGTTGTTGTGAATTGAACTCTCAAATACTTGGAATAAAGCAAAGACTAATGGAAGCGGCAAACAATAATGATGAGGAAATTCTCAATGCGTTGTGTAGTTTGAACAATGTAGCCATGAGTATTGAACTGCTTAGAAGTACAGAGATTGGAAAGATGGTTTCTAAACTCAAGAATTCAGCAAATTCAACCGTATCCATGATGGCGAAAGAGTTGGTGACCAAGTGGAAGGAGATTGCGAATAGTACAAAAGACGACGACGAACCGCCAAAGCCCATAGTTGAATCATCAAGCCATGTTTTACCGGTCGGAACGAAGCACTCTTCTCCTGTCTTTTCGTACACAGTCAAAGTGCCGCATGGAGATGGCACCTTTCACATCGAAGACAATATTGCCCATGATCGTGTCAAGTATCATCACAATAAAAATGTAAATCAGACAGACCATCAAGGCATCTACGAGACGGAACTAACAAATCATTCAGCGAAACAACACGACGAATACGAACATGAAATTGCACATTCAAAGAGTTGTCGACTTACCAGTCCGAGCACTCTCACAAACCCCGATATTGCTTTAGATCAGTTCCCTAGCGATGTTTGTTCACAACCGAGCAGTCCTAAACGCAAGTCGGATCATCAAGAGGATAGTTCTGAACGATTAAAACGTCAACGTTTCTGTGATGGACCGGTCTGGACACCGCCAAAAGGATATGAAGCGCAGCAGCCTGGTATTACTCCGAAACAGCTCTACGCAAACAATCTGAACAAAGAGTGTGTCAAAATTCCTCTTGAGGTTGATCATATCCCGTGGATTGTAGGTACATCGGGGATGATCATCAAGGATATTGAGCGAAGGTCAGGATGCACCATAAATATTAGAGGGAGGGGTACTAACGAACCCTCGCATGCTGAATTAATTGGTGACACTAATGCTATCAAGACAGCTACCGAATTGATTCAGGCAAGAGTACAGAAATTGAAAAATGACGAATTTGTTATTATGCCGCTAAGGCCTGAGTACATTTCTCGTATTCTTGGGTATAACGGTCAAATCATCAATGACATTAAAATCAAGTCTGGGTGCAGAATATTTATACGAGGAGAAGGCACTGCAAATGATGAAAGTAATCAACCACCATATGCAAAAATCGTTGGCGACACCAATGCTATTAAGAGAGCAACAGTAATGATAGATGCAATCCTACGAGATGGGGAAGAGATATTGTCCCGTGCAGTTATGCAAGAATCTGATGATTTTACCACAATTCCTCTTAGACCTCAACATATTGAACGAATTATTGGGAAAAATGGCTCAGTTGTAAAGGACATTGAGATGAAAACTCGTTGTCAAATTGATGTACCAAAGAGAGAACACCGCGACAAGTACAGCAACGAATTACTGCAAGTCAAAATTTATGGAAAGCAAGAAAATGATGTCGAAGCTGCAGTGAGGATGATAAATGACAGAATAAGTGACATCGAACGCAGTGATCAAATAGAAGAACAAATGCAAGGTGTAGCTGTATTAGATGATGTTACCACGCTTCCTCTTCGACTTGAACAAATATCTCGTATTGTTGGAAGAAATGGTGGGATTGTTAAAGAAATTGAGCGAAATAGCGGATGCCAAATTAGCGTCAGAGGAAAAGGGAGTAATCGCGTCGCCTACCCGGATGAGCCGCTGCATGCTAGAATCGCCGGTGGGTCTCCTTTGGCAAGGGAAAATGCGTTGAAATTAGTGCTGGCAAAAATTAGTTCGTTTAGCACGCCATGATTGATATAGCAAGAATTGCATAAATACAATAATAAGTTGCACAGTTGCATAACATATTTATTGACCCTTTTACTTCTCTTACTATTACTAACAGATACTCAAAGATACTAACACAAAAAGGCACAAAAAAAATCAGTGACCAACACACTGCTCAGAGATGATTTGATAGTTATTTCAGTATGAATTCATTCCAAAACGAGTCCGTTGGTTATGATTCACTTCCGCATTCCTTGCTCTGATGCATTGGATAGAAAGCATCATACACTGGTCGTCGTCTTCTGGCATTTTGAGGTATCACAAGTATTTGCCTTTTACTTTCTTGCAATAGAACCATACATGCTGCCCACACATCTCAAGTTGTTAGACATCAGGGAAGTTTTACCGAGATGATTGTTGATTAACGTGAAAAACGAATTCCTACAAGAAGAATAGCTCAAGCCATCGCCATATTCCTTCCGAATTGCCCCAAGTGTGATTCAATCGAGTAAGGACCTCATCCCAGCTTGTGCTACGATGGAAGAGTCTTTGTGTGTCAACTCTGCAAAAAACTAATGTCTCTTCAACTAGTCTCCAAAAATGATTGCCAATCTCACTTGTATTCATGGACTGATTGTTTAGATGACTGATATACTTTTCTCGAATTTCTAGTGATTTACTTAAGAGTGCCTGAAGTTGCCTCTCCGAGGGGCATCGATACATTGGCAGATCATGTATCCCCCTGTTGAGGTTTGTTTGATGATACTCAATAAGTTTGGTCGTGGCCTCATTTCTACTTTGGTTTGTCATATCAAGTCCCGGTAGTTCAAGTTCTGCCGCATGGAATACAATGTCATTGTAAAATTGAGACCCCGATTCTCTCTGATTGACTCTCGGTAGCTCCGAACGAGACCGAGAATAGTTACATGCGTTGGGCATAGCGTGTTCAATCACATTGCAGAACAAATAGTTTGTGATATGTTCATCACCATGAAAGTTCCACAAATGAATATTCTGTTCCAATCCACCGGCACGTAGGGCATCCACCGTTTGGTCAATGTAACGATACCAACGCACAGACACATCTTTCTTCCCTTGCCTCATCAGATTGAACCATTCCAACATTTGGGGTTGCATACATCTTGTACCATTTTGATGCGGCCACTTGCTATTCCTATCCATGCATTCCACACCCCATTCTTGCTTCATTGCACTAACAAGCCAGTCGTAAAGGTCTCTATACCCGATAAGAATGTGAAAATTCCAATTGCGAAAGATAGTCATTCGTAAGTAGGGGAGATAACCAGAAACTGATGAATTGTAAAGTCCCCAATGGCCAAAATGTCTAGCGTAGCTCCAAGATTCATGTGAATACACAATAGATTGGTTCATGTTGTAACTTTCCTCAAGCATTTGGTACGATTGGGAGCAGCTCGAGTTGGTAAGAAGATGAGGGCGTTCCGTGATATTATACCATGGCTCGATGCAGGTTCCTTCAAATAAGCCAGACAAGGACATCCACTTGAGTCGAGGATCCGATCTTTTATAGATCCCCGAGGACTGTCCAATGAAGAGTGTTTTATCTCTCTCAAGTATGCCATTGTCTTGCATCAATCGGCAATCGGATTGCAGTGTACTCGTTGCACTCTTGCTTGGACCGATGTGAAGGACAAAGGTTGGTTGTTGTGGCCTGAGATTATTTATACTTCTGTTAGATGGATTGAAAGTTAGATCATTAATTTCAGACCGGTGATCCAAAGTATGCGATGCCTCGGTTTGAAGTTTGATACTTCTAGTGAAGGTGAAGCTCCATATGCAATAGTATGCAATTAACGCAATGATGCCAACTGGCCTCGAACTCGTGCACCACCGCCACTTATGCTTCGGAGAAGCTATCCAAGATATGGCAATACTACTGCATACATCAATTGCCATACTGACAACTGCGTTATGGAGATAGAGTTGTGAGGTCAGGGTGATTCATTCATTTCATGTACCACGCTTATCACTCTCATGATTATGTTTTATTACATAGAAGAATTTGGGGAGAAATGACTCCCCACGGTCATTAGATAGTCCATACCTGTAGAACATTCTTGAAGGGGTAGATAATGGGAGAGGGGCTTACTTTTATGTATGCGAGGAGATAGAGTGAGAAGCCTATCTAGATAGCGGGAGAAAAAAGTCTTAGCGAAATAAAATCATGTGATGAAAGACTCCCTACCCAGAAATATGACACATAAAATAGCATTGAACAATGCATCATAGACAGGGAGGAGCAGGACCTCCCTTGCAATTGTCCAAAGAAGTGTAAAAAAGCAGATGGAACGTGCCTTCACAATGACCAATGCCGCCAAAGCATGGTAGTTTACGAGCTGGAGTGTAAACTTTGCAATCAATGCTACATTGGGAAAACAC
The DNA here is from genome assembly GCA_036939855.1 of Cyclotella choctawhatcheeana. NCBI lineage: Eukaryota > Bacillariophyta > Thalassiosirophyceae > Thalassiosirales > Thalassiosiraceae > Cyclotella > Cyclotella choctawhatcheeana. The sequence goes on from JALLPH010000143.1 coordinate 28,020, forward strand.
AAAATCACTTCAAAAAGAGAACTGCGCAACACATCTACGACGCCTGGAAAGTGCTAGAAGCTGGAAGGAGCAAGTATGGCGATAACTGGAGAGGTTCTGGCGGGTACGGTAGAGCTGATGCATTTGCAAAGCATTTTGCAGATCATTGCAGAGACTGTAGAACCAGTAATGAAGTCAAAAGTCGGATCAAGGAGA
>JALLPH010000144.1:0-29603 GCA_036939855.1 Cyclotella choctawhatcheeana
ACCCCATTCTTCCCTGTTCATATGAGTTCTTTTTTCCACCGTTGCTATCTAAGTATTAATTTAAGTAAGTAACATATTATTCATTCATTAAAATGAAACATATCCATTGCTTCTGAGAAAGTTCTGGAATTTCTCAGAAATATGGGTTAAGAATTAAGAATCAGTAAGTAGTAGTAGATATCTACAGAGATATCCTAGGTCAATGTGTGTGCAGATTACTTGTGTGTCATATGAATCTCTCTCTATTTAAAGTGCTTTAAAGTTTTAAAATTCTATTTTGTCAAAAAAGAGTTAGTAATACTAAGTTGGGGTACAATTTTGGGGTCCGGGGTACGAAAGGGGACAAACTTGAAATTTACCAGTTTTGATGAGAGCAATCTTGATAAAAATTAGTGCCAAACTTGAACGAACCACAACTGGACCGTAAAATTGAACCGCAAGTGAACCACGCGTTCAGCAAAATAAAAAATTAATTTCTCCGAATAAGGTTATATTATCCAAATATCTTGGTTCTTGCAGGTAAATTAATCATCAATCTCTATTAAGAGATTGAATGGTGGAGTGACAAGGCCTTGCCATCTGTGAGGACTTTTTTCTGATCCCGCTCGCCTCTCGGCTTTTTCTAGGTGGCTCTCTGCTTTCAGGGAGTTGTCAGACTTAGAACTAGGTTTACCTAAATCTAGGTTTACCTAGTTTTGCAAACCTAGCAACCTAGCAACCTAGCCTAATTGCTGAACCTAGACCTAAGTTGGATATAGGTTTTATCGCTAAAAGTGTAACCTAGTAATCTGACGTTCTAAACCTAAGGTCCTAGACCTAGTTCTAGTTTATCTTAGGTCAGACCTAGTTTGCCCTAGGTCAGGAGCTAGGTACCCTCCTATATAACACTACCTAATTACCTATATTGACCTCGCGCGCTTGATAGGTTGATTTCTCAACTCCCATCAGTGACACGCGACGGCTGAAAATGGCCAAAACATCATTGCCATGGCCTTGCGACGGCTGATTAAAAGCCCCAATGCTAGCGATTTCAACGCCAGCTGCTGCGGCCATCATCCGCTACCTCCAGCGCCAATCTCAGCCCACACGCATCACTTCCTAGGCCCAAAATCACTGTGTTCCGGCTGATTGTTGCATCATTATCATCTGCATCTTCCGCAACATCAGCAAGACCATCACCCCTTCAAGAATCCATCCCCAGAGACCCCCAAATCATCGTCGCATCTCACGCCATCCTTACGACTGCAACAGAGGTGGTATTCGAGGCCTTTTGCCTGTGTCGCTGCTTCCGAAAGTGAGTATTTTGCATTTTTGGTTGATTGTTGCTTACGCGTACTCACGGTACCCCCCATTTCTCATTCACGCAGACTCCTAGAGGCCCCAAATCACATTGCCAGCCTTACGCCAGCCTTTACGAATATCAACGCAGTGGTTATTTGCGCTTTTTTTGTTGTTGTTCAACTCCGAAAAGGTGAGTTCCTGTTGTTTCTGCTGATTGTTGTGTACATGTTACTCAAAAGATCATTATCCTTATCCTCTCATGTAGACTGAGAGGCCAGATAGTAGTAATAATAACATTGTAAGCAATGCAATGTTCTGTGTTTTTCTAGTTGATTGTTGCATTGAGTCATTGAGTCACTTACCTCTTTTGGTGCTCTTATTCATAGGTTTGTAATACATCATTTACATCTGACATCATGCCAAAGAAAAGGAAGGGTAGTAAATCAAGCAACCAAACTGATAAACAAAAAAAGCAAAAGCAAGTCAGTCTTTTGGCAAACTCGCATTCTAAAAATGCAATACTCCGCACACCCCTACTAACCCTAACACAACAATTCATGTTCTTCAAAGTTCCGCATTTTCTTGCCAGAATGAAAACGACTACACTTTGCGAGGGAGATGTGCAAGCAGCTCTTGACGATATCTTGCGAAAGCAACTTCGTAACTCCGATGAAAGTGAAAGCGAGAGCGATACTAGTCAGCCAACTCACAGTGGAAACTTGCAGTTAGACGAAATCACTCTACAGCTTGTCGACTACGCTTATGAAGCTATTTGGTGGATGCAAAATTTGGACTATTATGTTATTTTGGTCTACGAATTATCATGCAAGCAGCAAGAAACACATTCGATCCGAGACAGAGACCACTTTGTTGTGCCAGGTCATTTACCAATTCGGCAACAATATCATCTCTGGACTTCGCTACAATATCATCCTGATCGGACTTCGATTTCCGAGGGAGATGTGGTGCTCTTCAAACAAGCTAGCTTTCGAAATCTACGCCAATCAAGTATGTTAGTAATGAGCAAGATGTATTTACGAATGACATTGCGAAACAAGAAAGGCTTACCAATCGAATTAGATCAAGGATTGTCTTCGTTTCCAATTGTGCCCTTATCATCCGTTCCTATCGCAACCGTTTCCGAGGGAGACTTGCTCTTGTAGAGCATCCAGGCCTCTACGGATTGAGTACTGAAGAACCTGTTGCCATGATGTATGTGAAGATACATCACGACAAGCTACTCTTTCACGTGGGGTCCAAGTTAAAATCACGTGTACGGCGCAGGTAAATTAAAGCTTTTACCTATAAGAAATAGTGTAAATTACGCTATACAGAAAGGTAGTAGAGGGAAACACCGGATTATCCGGAGCCTCCGCCGCTGATAATAAGCGAGGGAGGACACCAACATTTCTGTATTTATTGACTATCAAGCTTCAACATACTGCAGGGATAACGTATACGCTTAAACGGGCGGGCCGGCGGAGTCAAGTAAGGCGAGATAGCGAAGGAAATAGACCGATCGGCACCACCGAGACGTCAAAATCGAGAAAGAACAAGAGACTGAAAAGTAGAGACGCGAAAGCACCAATACGGAACTCTTGAGACACAAGATGGATCAAGAAAATGCGAGAGATTTCTTTAAGAGAAGGGGGAAACCCAATCAAAACGAGAATGACAAGNAAATGTGAACTACTACTTGCTTATACTTCTAGGTGGCGACAAAACATGTGGAGGCCTTGTGGAAGAATCTTGGGTTTTGCTCCATGATACTGCAGAAGAATGCTGTTCTCATGAATACAGCTGGATTGACAATGAACTTTGCGCAGCAAGGTCAACCCATTCAACTCTAAATAAATATTGGGCAGACATGACCAATGCCAAGTGCGAAAATGATTCAGTTGTCCCTACTGATGACTTGTCCACCGCCATGTACGACTCAATCGAAACATGTTGTTCAGAAGGGCTCTCGTGGTTATCTGAGACAGCCTGTTTTGCTGGAAGCGGAGTCGATTTGACAGGGCTGGGTACTAACAAGTTTTACATCGACTTTGCTAACCAGCAGTGTGCCAAAGATTGTGTGGGGGCAGCTCCTTGTGGAGGCTTGGCAGAACAGTGGAACATTCTATATGGCACAGAGGATGAATGCTGTGCTCAGTTATCTTGGATCCCTAAGAAAGCTTGTATCAAAGCTTGATTTATGGCTCTGCTTATGCTCGTCACTTGTATAGCACTTTTATGTATTGTGTAGCTTGCTGGGTATCGTTAAGCGTAACTATGTATTCATCCGCGAATACAATAACTTCGGAAAGCATAACCCAACTAGGAATGGATTGCGATGATTTGACAATTTCTTTCACTTCAGTTGATAGCAAATGTTTGTATTCGGCTCAGCATCACATAATTTTGCCCGTATCTTTTTTCGCAATAATTTGTTCTTCAAAATAATGAATTGATCTCCACGAAACGTATTAATAATTTGCTCTCAGTTCTCCATCCACATCACTCGAGACTAAGCGGTATTATTCACACCGTTGCTACTGCTACTCGAGTTGTCTTCTGTCTTCTTAATAATTAACAGCCTTCAATTCATCTACGAATCTGGAAAGGTTTTACGTACACGAAACATTAATATGATTTTATAACAAGCAACTCATCATTTTCCATTACACCTTCAAAATCTAAACTCACCGATCACTAATCATACATTATACATCAGATGATGTCCCAACACAATATTTAATTCTGGCATTACTATACTAACCACAATAAAACTTCCAGTCAATTTGCCCTTGGTTACATCCTTGGCATCCGAACATAGTTTTTCTACATATCGATAATATCGATCGGCCGATGTTGGGAAATGGGAGGCGGAGGGTGGGCGTAGCTAGATAGATACAGAGGTGACAGTTCTTGGTTATTGCCCCCTAAAAATCAACACAGCTCCCGCCAAATCAATCACCCAATCATTTGACTGAACTCTCATCATTATTTACAAAGCAAATCAAAGTACGATGCGTCTAATAACAGGAGACGAACTGGGTCTACTCAAAGAAACCATTCCCGAACTATGCCGTCCTCAACTCACCAATGCTGCCTCCTCCGGTGCGCCCCTAACCCCGTCATGGTCCAATAACACACATCATCGTCCTCGACCGTCGGCAACGAGTATACAATCTGCCGCCAATAGCAACACTTCTAATTTCAATGGAGCCGTGAGACGATTGGATCAGCACGATGAGAGTAATCCTAGCGGTGGAATGCATCGTGATGTCGGAGTCGTTTCACTATCCTTCATTGACAGCAACAAGAATGATACGGACGATGATTTTGATGCATCAACATTTCAATTCGCCGCATTGCGAATGGATGGCTCTATCGAAAAATGGTCGGGTATACGTGACAGTCCAACCAACAACAGTGAAGCCAATGTAACTCCTGGTCGGTATTGCAAATTGTCTTCTACTCGCAATGTATTCGCGAGAGAGAAGATGGCATCGGTAGAGCATCAGGAGGATGAAATTAGTGCATCAAGCAATAATACTAAAGGATGGTATGCCAATCCACCCATTAAACCCATTGGTATGGTGTCAAATAGTTACAATGGGAAATATACACTAGCTGCGGCGGATTCATCGGGGAATATATCACTACTTGATAGTGACTGCGAGGTACTGTCGAGGTTTCATGCGTATGATAACGAGAATAAGGATGGGACGGTCTTGACGTATACCAAGGGTGGGTTTGCTAATAATCACGTAGCGACGTGTATTGGAGTTGGTGGGGATAAATTGGCCGTGGGTGGGAGGGAAAGGGGGGTTAGGGTGTTGGATTTGGAGACTGGACAAGGGATATGGAAGGTACATACGTTCATTGTGATGTGTTTCTTTGTTCTTGTGTTTGTTAGTCTGTTTTCATATTAGATGCTATCTCTCTAACAATGTTCATGCATTCTTATCAAATCTATAAAAGGCGAAAAATATGCCACCAGATCCGCAGACTCTACTGCAACAACCAATGTGGACGACGGCTCTTCAATTTATTCATTCGCCACACAACAACTTCAATGGCAGTAGTATTAACTATGACAGCAACGAAAACAAATCTTACACCAATCTACTCACGTCGGGAACTGCCTACAAACAAGTTCAAATATACGATATTCGAACTTCGTCCTCCTCTTCGACAGACTCAGCACAAAACAGCATCACACGTAGACCGGTACTTCACACACCCGAAAATCTACTGCAACATCGAGTCACATCTCTCCTCCAACTACCCAATACAAATCATCTAGTCGTTGCCGACGCCATTGGCGACTGTCACATTCTCGACCTACGTAAATTCCACTCCGGTAAACAATGCAGCTACAACAAACGAAAACAAACGTATGCCGCACAAGAGATTGGATTGGGTCGTCTCGTCGGTCCCGGTGGCTCTATACGACAATTGGCAATCCATCCCACATTACCCATGGTAGCTTGCGTCGGGTTAGATCGTAAATTGTGGACTTGGGATGTCAACACAAAACGAATGATTGATTGTGTGTATCTGAGACAGAGATTGAATTGTTTGTTAGTTTGCGATGACGAGGGGTGGGATAGTACTGCTACCGGTGGTGATGATGAAGAGGGAATAATTGAAAATGGTGGCGGTGATTGGGAAATTGAGACTGATTGTGTTCAAGATTATGTTGATTCTGATGATGATGATAATAATGATGAAAAAGCCTCTAAATCGTCGGGTGAAGAAACAGAATCGTCCGAGGAAAATATTGAGGTTCCAGGTGAAGAAACTAGTAGTGATGATAGTGAGGACAAAGAAGAAGATGTAAATGCATCCAAGTTAGACAAGCCAAAGAAGAAACGCAGGATAAATGGATAGAAACAAAAGTCTAGAATACGAGTAACGAGTATTAGTTCTTCCCAATCAAGAATCTGCTAACTGCCAATCATCAATTACAACATGAGTTCGAGTAGACTTGTTATCTTATTCTACAATAAGGAATTGTCAGAAGTCAGTAGTCACAAGCAAAGCAAAGTCTTACAAAAAGTGAATAAACAATGAGATGAGGCCCTATTACGCATTGATCTGTAATTTCAAAACAAAAATCGGTGAAAGAAGTCACTCTCCACATATTTCGTTGAGATGAGCGGATAGTGTGGAATACATATGCCAAAATGTAAAAATTGTACTTCCTCTATAACCAAATAAAAGTATTGAATTACGAATATCTAGAATTCTAGAAAGCTCGACAAAGGTGAGTGTGAGTGTAAGTTGTAAGTGATAATTGAGGATCTGTATTTGGTTTATGATATATTTGGAGGACTACCCAGCATGCAAAAGATGATTTTGATTCTTCTGATGAGATATCACAAAAGCTGCTACATGTCCCAGTATATCATATGATAACTGTATTAATGTAGTCACCAGGAAACTTAAAAACTTTTCATTTTATATTTAATGAGCAAAATTCAGTCTCTTTTCATGACCAAACAGCTCAGAAAAGGGTAGAAGGCGATCCCAATGGCTCATACGAGGGTGACGGCGGGGTAGAAGGTGATCCTGCTGGCTCATACGAGGGTGCTGGCGGGGTAGAAGGCGATCCCAATTGCTCATACGAGGGTGACGGTGGGGTAGAAGGCAATACAACTGGCTCATACGAGGGTGCCGGCGGGGTAGAAGGCGATCCCAATGGCTCATACGAGGGTGCCGGCGGGTTAGAAGGTGATCCCAATGGCTCATACGAGGGTGCTGGCAGGGTAGAAGGTGATCCCAATGGCTCATACGAGGGTGACGGCGGGGTAGAAGGCAATACAACTGGCTCATACGAGGGTGATGGCGGGGTAGAAGGCAATACAACTGGCTCATACGAGGGTGACGGTGGGGTAGACGGCGATCCTGCTGGCTCATACGAGGGTGCTGGCGGGGTAGAAGGCGATCCCAATGGCTCATACGAGGGTGCCGGCGGGGTAGAAGGCGATCCTACTGGCTCATACGAGGGTGATGGCGGGGTAGAAGGCAATACAACTGGCTCATACAAGGGTGACGGTGGGGTAGACGGCGATCCTGCTGGCTCATAAATGGGCGTCGGTGGGGTAGAAGGCAATCCTGCTGGCTCATAAATGGGCGATGGTGGGGTAGACGTTGGATAAACTGATGAGGAACCAGAAAGTGAAGGACTGCCTGTGGGTGACACACTCGACAATTCACTGGGCTCGATGAGACAGTATTCATTTGATGGATCAAAAGCAATCACATGCCTTTTTGTACAATCCATGTCGAGTGTGTAATTGGCAAAAACTTCGTCATTATCATCCAATAAAGAAATATTGGCACCACCTAAATGGCAGTAGCAAAAGATAATCTCATTCTCTGGTCCATGTCGACAAGAGTGTAGCCCTATATAGATAGATTTAACTTCAAATGAACTTTCAAGATTCACCTCCCACCAAGAATGGGGATCATCGTTTCTAGTCAGAGAAAACGAGTATTCATCTCCATCGATAGCATTAGAAGCAAAGGTGCTGTCTTCAAGAGTGGTGGACTGACTAGCTGACTTGCCAAATGCAAGATTCGAGCCACTTGACGAAGAATAGACTTGTACATCGAACAACTGAAGATGTTGTCCCGGAAGAGTTTGAATTTTAACTTTCCATGCATTCGGGAGACATAATTGTGATGTTGGGGGCTCTGAGGGCTGGCTGCTAGGTTGCGATTCAGTGGAGCTAATAACCTTGAAGACAAGATCATCATGATCACTATAGGAATATCTTGTATCACATGGATTGGGATCTGCGAATGAAAAAGAATACCCATAATCAACATATTCGTAACCATCATAATATTCGTAACCATCATAATTTTCGTAACCATCATCACCGAATTCTGTAAACTGAACTCGCACTGCTTGATAATCAGCTCCATCAGGGAGAGTGTATGTCATCTCAACATCTGTTTGAGCCTGACTTACATTATTAGGTTCAGCAGCTCCGATGAAAATCCAGTTTGGATCGAAAGCATCAGCAGCATAAAAAAAGTTGGCGACGTTGAAATCATTTTCGTATGGGTAGACTGTTGCGACAATTGTGACTTCTCCACCAGCAATTAAGGCTGATTCAGTTGACGTCACAACAATCTTATCAATGGATTCATCAAAATGAAAAAAACCAGAACCTCCATCATTGCAACTATCAAGACTATGAAATGAAAAAAAATCAGGATAAGTTAGCATTTAGCATTTGTTCATTAAGATTACTCACGAAAGTATCATCATATAGATACTTACGTGTTGGGGTAATTTGGTTCAAAGCGAGGATCCCGCGGTGTACCACGTCCAAGCACCAAGCACCCAGTATCACAAAATTTTGATTCGAATTCACATACTGGTGCTCCAAAAGTAGTATTAAACACAGCATTGCCCACCCAGGTACACGAAAATGGCATAGAGGAAGGGCTAGATGAGGACGGTGATGAGGACGGTGATGTGGAAGATGATTGAGATGAAAGTGTTTCAGTTGGGTGGCTTGAGGGTGTTTCTGATTCTATAGATTGTGGCTAAAACAAATTATTTTGGCCGAAAAAGATTCCTGAGTCCATGCAAATACAGTGTTCGTACAGAATTAATTGATACGACTTGTAACTCACAGCTGAACTCGGCAAGAATGAAGGCATCTCTGAAGGAAGTACAGTTGGGTGGCTCGAGGGTGTTTCTGATTCTATTGATTGGGGCTAAAACAAAATATTTTGGTCGAAAAAGATTCCTGAGTCCATGCAAATACAGTGTTCATACAGAATTAATTGATTCGACTTGTAACTCACAGCCGAACTCGGCGAGAACGAGGGCATCTCTGAAGGCAGCACAGTTGGGTGGCTCGAGGGTATTTCTGATTGTATAGATAGGGGCTAAAACAAAATTATTTTGGTCGAAAAAAGATTCATGAGTACATGCAAATAAATGTTCACACAGAACATCGATATGACTCGTAACTCACAGCTGAACTCGGCGAGAACGAGGGCATCTCTGAAGGCAGTACAAAGTCGGCTGCGTTGAGTTCTATTGTCACTTTTCTTGAAGCATCACCAATATCTGGGATCTGACCAACGATGTTGTTGTTTTCGTCCATCAGCAAAACAGCAGCATTTGACAAACGTTCCAAGCAACAATTCGATCTGTTCCAAATGACCACTCTGTCGATTTCAGTTGAAATACCGAGATCAACCATCCACCAAGGATCATTCTCATCATTTGAATGAGCTAGACCCTCGCAATCACCAGTTCCGACTGTTATTCCATCAACTGCAATACTCGCTGGACAGGGATTGACACCGCTGTGCATATAAGTAGAACTCTGCGATGCTACCGCCCCGAGTGCTTTGTTGGTGTTCAGTATGTCAAATACCTGGACTTCATAAAAATTAAAGCATCTGTAGCCGGGGAAGGATAACTTGACATATCGAGCGAATATTTGGCTACGAAGGATGCGAGAAGTCGGTCCATTCGGCATATCAAAATCCATGGGGGGGAAATTACTGTTGGATTCCTCTTTATTCTGTGCACCCTTGTTGTTATTCGAAATAGAGAGATACGCGTTTCATTGTGAGATTAGGAGAGGACAATAATAATATTAATCCCTCCTGTAAAAACAAGGACTTCGATCTCATCGTCCTTTCAACTTACCAGACTAGAACCATCTACGGCCCCCCTAAGCATGAAAATAGCTTGAAGCAGAAATACGATGGGGAGTAACTGGTCGTTCATCATGATGAATGATGTATGATGTTGTTGACCTTTGTTGTCGGTGATGGTGTTTATTGTTTATGGTGATCGGGCTGATCGTTCGAGAGATTTTATTATGTTATTTGAGCCTAAAATCTGGAAAAAAGCGGGCGAGAAGGTACTAATCTATTAGACAACGTGTCAATTGTTGTCCGCCACCTGTCACTAAAACTGTTCACTGTCAACTGTTCCTCACTGTTCACACTGTCCACTTGTATGTCCACTGTCCACTTGTCCACTGTCCACGAGAAAGAGACATCTCTCGATTCTCGGAGGATGTCTAGGCATTTTAGTTTAGGGGGCAAAAATTTGCTGTGACAACTGCGCGCGCCCGAGGGTCTCCCCCTTTTATCACCTACCATTCTGTTCTTTTAGGGTTAGGCTGTGAGTTTGTAGCGCCCATCCTGACAACTGACAATTTTTTGGGACTCACCATGTAAGACTCAGAAAATTGTCAGCCCGCCCAACAAATCGCGAGTTTGTAGTTTTCATCCCTCCCCAACAACTGACAAATTCCAGGAATTTCCGTGAAATGTCAGTGATGAGAAACTGAGAAGCAAGGAATTGCGAGAATCCCAGCAGGCCGAAATCAAACCATGACGATTAATTAGAGATGATAATGATAATACTTCTTGTAATGTAATGAATATACAATCCATAATTTTCCACTTTCCCGTTCAACCCCCCTCAACCTACATCTACATCTGATTGTTGCGTAATATTCGCGGCGGTGGGGCACGGAACGGAGGCGGCGGCTAGTGGCGGCGAAAAGAGTGGCGGAAGAGGGGCAAACCGAACCCGAACACATTATTCCCTCCACCGCCCTCGGCGACGCAATTCACGGCAGCAGCGACATGTTACAGACACCGAGGCGGCTGTAACGCAGTTATTCGGCGGCCCGTGAGAGCGTAACGGCGGCGGCGGTGGAAGAAATGAAGGAAGGGCGGGCCAAGACGGAAGAGGGACCACACGGACGCAGAAGACCGAAGAACACGTTAACCAGCCCCGCAAGCGGCGTGATTCGTGGCGGTGGCATAGTGCTGTAGCCACAAGAGCGGCGGGGAGGATTTGGATGCATGCTGTGGTGGTCGAGGGTGGATGTGTGTGTAGTGGAGGCGTAATTATGGGCAGCGGAGGTGGGGAGACAGGTCGGCACCATGGTAGAAGTGCAACTTGAGCCGGTCAAAAAATTGTCAGCCTCATTTGTTGGGGTCGCAAAATCGCCTGACAAATTGCAAATTGTCAGGCGATTTTGCGACCCCAACAAATGAGGCTGACAAATTATTGTACTCATAACCCATCTTTGTTGGGCGTCAGGGCTACAAACTCTCAATTTTTTGGGCCAACGCCTGACAATCGCGTAGGCGGGACTGGGGAAATTGTCAGTTGTCAGGCGTGACGCTACAAACTCACAGCCTAAGGGGGCAAGGGAAAATTTTGGACAAACAGTGTTTTTTGTATCACGTAGGTTTTTCTTGGGGGGAAGTTTGTTTTGGGGTAAGAGCCCGCCACAAATTTTGTGTTTTTGGCGCCCGGGGGGGCGTCATTTTATTGGGGGTAGTAGTGTAAGTGTTCTTCATTTTTGTTTTTCTTTTTTCATTCTCTCTCATTTCTTTTGGTTTCCATCTACCCTCGGTTTTATCAAGCGCAAGTTCATTTCATCTTTCGGGTTGTTGTATAGGCACCAGTCGCAGCATCGGGTTGGGGTCCTCAGGTCCCCACTCGCATTCCTAATTCGGGCTCTCTCTCTCGCTTTTTTGTTTAGGAATTTGGTTTGTCGCTTTGCTTTTTCCACCGACAGGGATTTAGCTCGACACCAGTCCTCCCAGAAGTCATCCATCTCCTTGTCCCCGCGGAAGCGGAAGAAGAGGACTAAAGTTTCGATGCACCTCTGGCACGGATTTTCGGGATCAATCCTTCGTCGTAGAGCAGTGGGAGCTTCTTGCGCAGGAATTCGTCGCGCTTGCGGACGAATTCGGCTGTGCCCCTGTCGGGTCGGTCTCGGTCCCTGTAGTATCTCATGAAGGTTTGGACTTCTGGATCTTGGGGGAGGGCCCTTTCGACGAGGAAAATTTCGGTCCAGTTGAAAGCGCTCGACAGGTCTGCGATGGTGTGGGCCTTCGCGACGCTGTTTCTTCGGACGGCTGGGCTGGTGTATAGGGGGTTCAGTTTCTTGGAGGCTCGGGGTTTTGCTTTGAGCCTGGCGGCGATGGAGTCCATGGTTTTCGGCGGTTGTTGTTGTTGTGGTGTTGGGGGTTGTGCGGGTGCACCGGGAAACGATCCAAAATCCATCATGTGCTGGCGGGAACTGGGGGAAGATCCAAAGCCCATCACGTGCTGGCGGGAACGCAGAGTTGGTGCCAGGTACGCACTCAGATCTAAGCGGATTTTCACGCGGAACAGCTCCCTGCAAGTGCAAATCTGCTCATAAAAAAGATTTTCGACGAAAAAGAAAGTAATTCTTCACGTCTACCAGCGTTTCCACAACTTCAAATTGCAGCAGTCATCCAGTCCACAGACAGGGTGAAGAGGTACCAAGATGAAGTTAAGTAAAGAGGCAGGGGAGGGGGTTCACAATTCCGCAGACACTGTTGCGAGCGCCCGTACACAGGCATGGGACGAGGCTGTTGCAGCAGATTTTCAGCCCCCTCTTCAAGTTGGGTCATTGGAGGGGGTGTCTCAGGGGACTGTGCTGTCCCCTCCTCAAGTCAGGTTATCAAGGGCGGCTCAGGGAGCTGCGCGTGCCCCCGGGGCCCCGGTAATTGGCCCCATTACTCTGGAGGGAGGGGATGCATACCCCGAGGGGGTGATGGCTGTGAGGTACGGCTTTTCTGGGAGGCTTCACGGGCCACGGGGAGTGATGGTTCACCCAGATCTCACTGGGGATAAATTTTATCTACAAGTCCGAGACGGCGATTCGGCGGTCGGCGGGGGTGAGATCACTGAGTTGATGGATTGCAGGATCGGCGGGGATGACATGCACGGTAAGTACGGCTTCGCTGGTTCCCGTGGGGTTCCAAACGGCAGCAGTCCGGCGTATCTGAAGCCCGTGTATACCGACGGGGGAGAGCTGGATTGGCTCTCGATGGCGTATTTGGAGGATAATAATAACTGCCGTATTGTGAGGGGAGCTCCTGTGATGTTGCTGAAAGATGGGCTCGAGCGCGGGTTTTTTTAAATCGTGGAGGGAGTTTCATGCGATTGTGGGGATTTCACTTTCGGAGGCTGATGTTATGAAGTGCATGTATGACGTCGCTTTTATGGAAAGTGTTTTATTTCGGGGGACTATAGTCCCTGTGCTGTCTGGGTTGACTGAGTGTGCTTGTCGTCGCGCTTCGACTGCGTGTTGGTGGCTAGGGTCAGGCCCGTGTGTTTCTTGTATGAAAAAGACGGGGATGATGGGCAGGGATTCTACCGATGATGAGGTGTACTCGGGAGAGTATCGCCGGGAGGGGGATGTTCTCGTTGACTACGGGGCGGGGAAGTACGACGGGAAGATGGCTTGCTACGCTGACGCTCTGCGTCGCATTGCTTTGTTGTTGATGCCTCTCCCCGAATGTTTTTCCAGTCTGTTTGTGACGCATCCAGTTCTTCGGTGCCTGGGATACGTGAGGGCCGTTTTTCGTTCTTTGGTGCGGAAGTTGCAACTTACTAGGAGGGGGAGACAAAGAGGTTGATCCCACCCTTCTTTCAAGGTTTGATGGCTCTGCATTATGTTTACACCACCGAAGAGGAGCTGAAGACGGCAGTGGCAACTGTCGATGGGGTTCGGTACACTTACGGAAGAGTGGGCGGGAGTGAGTATTGGGAGGGTAGCTGCCCCTTGGGCGTCTACGGCCCCTATGACTTCCCTGTGTCGGAGGGGATTGTTGTTCGAGTGGCTGACGCCACGAAGGCGGTTGCCTTGTTGGGGTGGTACGGGGGATATGATTTCCTCTTGAATGGCGGGGTGGTTTTTCGCCCGCTGGAGGCAAAGAGCTCTCCCTGGCGGGGCTTGAAACCAAGCAAGTTGAAACAAACCTAAAACAAAATTACTAGTAAAATGAAGGTCAGCCTTAGTATTTCTTCTCAAACAATTGTGTCTAGGTCTACATAGGCAGAAAAGATAAGAAATACCTAATTTACTATGGTGTTATGTCTTGAGACACATATTATTGTTAGTGTAAAAGGATGTTATTTTATTTCTGGTCTCTCACAAAGAATGTTTCTTCAACTCACAAGAAACCTCAAACAACACGAGGCAGAGCCATCTCAACTACGAGTGAGGAATTGTCAAGATCATACAGGTGAAAGGTAGCCACCTCATTAGTCGCAGCGTGGCGAGGTCAAAATTAGGGGGCAGTCGTAGTAGACAGGCAGGCAGTTGTCTGTCCAATGAACACGAAGGAAAGCCTTATGTACCCAAGCAAAATCAGCTCACCGTTGTGCTCGGGTGGGTGCTTGAGTAATATTACCCAAGAACCCGAGCCCATCTGTTCGGGTATCGGGTGCTGGGTGTGGTTATGGGTATGGATAAACCCAGTCAAATAACCAAATCAACATTCTTACTACAGTATTTTACCCCTGGATGATATCAAGTACGGGTATTGAGTACTTGAGCCTGGAAGTCTTGGGTATCGGATGCTCGGTATTACTTATACCCGAACTGGTTTGCTCGGGTATTGGATACTCGAGGTGGCTCGGGTACAAAAGCCTGCATGAGAAGACTGTCTGAAAATTGTTGAATTTTAGTCATTATTGCCTCCTAAAAAGCAATCATTGAATGCACTTTTGTGACTGTGACCTTTTGTGTCACAAAGTTTAGTGGGGACATAATATAGTAGCCCTGTCGCAGTCAACAGCCGCGGAACATTGGAACTGGAACAGTGAAGAAGGGGGGACACAAAAAATGCCAAAGCATGTCCATTGTGCTCAAGCCTTCCTGACATTTTCGAAATAAGCTGGCCTACTGGGTGGAGCTTATTTGGAAAAAGCCAGTGTGTTTGATCACCATGCTGGGATTTTTGTTGAGGTTCAATCAAACATGCCCCGCAAAAGACACAATAAGCAACAACTACACTTTAAGGTAACAACGTATTAATACTAGTTTACACCTGATCAAGCCGATGTTGCCGCCTCCGATCGAGATCCTGCCACAGCTCAATAGCGTGCGGTGGTTGATAATGAGGTCTGCCACTATTGCGGCTCATGATAATCTACATGATAATCAAGATCCTCCTGTCGTCCCTGGCGGCAACTTAAAGCCAGCTTTTGAAGGTGATGGTGGCAGTGGCAGCTGACTGGCTGGGAAGGCGTGATCCACCTAGGGAGCCCAGTATGTTATTAGAAGGATCTGCAAGAGAGGATACAGGGGAAGGTCGTTGGAAGAACCCTGCTCTCTTAAAAGAGTTTGCTTGCAGATTTGCGGGCCTACAACATAAAGCGGACCCAACCATTTATCCATAGAATTAAGGACTGATTTTTCTCTAGAAGTTTTTTGCGGTCATGCAACAATTTAGTTTGAATTTGCCAGGGGGTTAAATAACTTCTGGGCAGTGCAATTAGTATGCTCATTGTATAGTCACTTATTAATGTACGTAAAAATTTAGTTAAATTATCTCCTCGTCTGTTTGTCCCACTAAGTTGTTCAAGGTGTCTTTCTTTGTCTGCATGCTGGGAGTACAAAACTTGTCTTGGCATTGAAGTAATTGCAATTTAAGAATTAATCTAAACCCTATAGATTGGATTTAATCAATTTCCACTGGAAAGCATAAGTGAAATTAGGAGATTCATTTGATGATTAGTGGGAAGCAGATTCAGGTAGTATTTTGGGTTCAAAATTGGTGCCCAGACATGATGTGGTAGTTGTCAGTATCCCGTGTTCATCACAAGACTATTCCATACTTCCACTTGTGCAGTACCTATTACCCTGACCCCAACAAAATGATCTACGTCTTTATGAACAATTGAAATTTCATTCTGTGGATGTGTTTGATACTGAGGTGCCGGCTCCTCTCTGTTGTAAGTATACAAAGAAACATGGCACTAAAAGCTTCCGATACACAACAATCAGAGTTTATCACATAAATCATATTAACTACGCATCTCCAAATGGACATGGTTGATAGGCAAGACAATATCTGTTGGGCTTGTCTAATTCAGAAATGTCTCGAAGCGGCGGTGCAATAGAATTTCTCGAGCAAAATCTGAGACAAGTTCATCTGCATTTTCTTTCTTCATCTGAAACACATAAAATCTAGCATTCTTGATGTCTCTTCCTGTACCACAAGCGTAACTTGGTTTATAACCGGGAAAAGCCGAACAATCAAATTTATTGTACCAATTTAAACCGAACCCTGCGTGATGCGCCGCTTGCAATACATTCCATTTGCAAAACTCGTCCGACTGTAAGGCAAGAGCAAGCTCAAGTGTAGAATTAGAAGTCCTATGTTTGAATAGGACAGCGATACTCATGAAAAAACCTCTGATAAGGGCAATGTTGTTGTCATCGCCTGTGCCTTCACCCATTGATGGAAAAGTCCACGCCACCCGTGTAATGCGATTATGAAGACAGATCAAATTACTGTTGAGGTGGCAACGAGTGGCATCCTCTCCCCAAGATACAGCAGGAGGATGATTGAGACTTTCGAGTGCATGTTTGAAGTTATCTACACCAAACAATGAAAGTGTTCTAGAATGCTGAACAAACCAAGCCAGTGCCCCGCCTTCAAATTTGCCATGAACTGCAGGCACCGTTGTAATCTCGTCAGAATGTACTGTAGATTCGTCGCCGTGCGAAAACAAACACTCTGGATTGGTGCAGCCTCCAGGTCTGGACTGAAAAATACACTTTGGTCTTGGAGCATCGAATGAATGAAGATTCCTACAGTCGTCTCCGAAAGTGCATCTACCTCTGAGAAAATGTATACATGCTACACCATTATTGTTTGTCTCGGATGTCCTACGGTCTCTGCGATCAATGATTGCATTCTCTTGAATCTGTATCAAGACCTCGTATGATATTTTGTGTCCTACCTCCTCATCACTGTACACAGACGAGAACACGGCATACGTCGAAGAAGGAACTGCAGTGTGTGTATTCCAAGCAGGTTCTAGCGGTTGACACTTCAACCACTCGGGCTCAAAATCTGATCGATACAAGATTTTCATCACAACATCAATACATTGGCTGATGGCCTTTACGCTGCTTGGATTTATGAAATGCTCACGGCACCAATCACTATGCGCTTCATCCATTTCATCGCTCCACATAGCAACGTGGCAGTCACGAGCAATATGATGCGAGGTGGAACACTTACCAAACAGATGACTAGCAGTGCCAATATTATCGATGCTGCTTGTACATAATATAAAGTGATTTGCCATTGCCTGTCTCCTAAGCGTGTTCCAGTGTTTGTACCAATAAAGGTATGCTGCAAAATGAGCCACAACAACAGACTTTGGATCTTTCGTCTCAACTTCTGGATAGTATAGGCTGATGTTAACATGATCCATGCTTCCAATTGTGTTGACGATAGGCTGAGGTCTAATACTTTTGATAGCAGTTACAAGCAATGCTTCGTGAAGGAAGCCTTTCTTGGCACCATTCATAACAATACACGCTTCCTCCACAGTAAAGGGCAGCGCTGAAATCAATCTCCCCAATTCTGTGGGGACTAAGCGTCTGTGCCGAGAAGTTGCCTCTTCTTCACATGCATCAATATCTTTAAGATACTGAATCGCTTTCGTCACGGTAATTTCAGGGGGTGGGTCCATGGACTTAGCTAGAATTCGTTTGGGGTCTTGCATGACCTTGTTGTGAGACGATAATAGAGCCAAAATCTCAGTTCGACAAGATGCTATCTCAAGATGTGCTCGTTCATATTGCTCCAATTCATTGTTGTAAAATCTCTGATGCACAAGACGGAAAACTCTACCTAAGTTCTACCGGTTCTACCCTTACGTTGATCACATATCGCCTGGGAAGCATAGACAGTCCTGGGTTTGTAGGATGAAATGTCTGGGTCCCATTTCACTTCCAAGGCGCGGCAGGTGTCAATGACACATGAAACATTAGGTATTGTGACTGAACTATCGGCAATGGCTGATGCAAGTAGCACTCTTCTGCCACTGTGGTCCCATCGATTGTTCTCGTTATTGCCTTGTTGCATAGATTGTAAACAGTCTTCTAGATCAATGGAACTATGAAGTACGGCCAATTCGTAATCACCAGAGTCATCTAACTCGTAGTAAATTTGTTCAAGATGACGATAGGTGGGTGAAAAGATCAAAAAGATTTTGTCATCAGGTTCTTGCTTGTCTAGAAATGTGACCAAGGAACGAATAGCTGCCAAAAGCTCAGATGAAAGAGTCCGTCCGAGATTACTATTCTCCTCAGAACCTCCTCCCCCCATCAACTCCTCCATGGGATCATTCAACATAGATCTGGAATAGGCATCGCTCTCAATCATACCCCGAGAAAACCTCTGTTCACGATACAGTTTGTGAATATCCTCCAAATACAAGGTCTGCACTTGTGAATGGTAGGCATCGATACTATTGGCAGATTGCATCGTGATTGTATCAATGTAATCGCATCCCGGCACTCCCCTGAAGAAATTGGTATAGCGCGCATGATCGAATGTGGCACTCATCAAGACAAGCCGTAACTTCGATCGAGGATAGGCACACATCATTTCTTTAATAATGGTCAGACACAAGTCGCTTTCGCAACTCCGTTCGTGACATTCATCAATAATCACGACTTTATACCTCGACACGGCATCGATACCACGTAACTTCAATTCCTCCAGTAGTATACCCGCCGTGGCAAACAGCAATCCCACTCCGTCGGGGGATGCCACGCAACGATCCTGTCCCACGTGATATCCCACTTCGTCGTTGCCCAAGACACATTGCCGTTGCTTGGCTACGTAGGAGGCAACGGCCACGACGGCGAGACGACGGGGTTGGGTGCATAATATGGATGGTCCTAGTGCATCTAGTAGAATTTGGGGTACTATGGAACTCTTACCGCAACCTGTTGGTCCCTACAGTTTGTATATATGACATGAGACATGACAACAGTGAATACACGATGTGTGAGGTCGATGAAAATGAAAATGAACACAAGTCACGTACCACAATGATTGTTAGCTTGTTCGAACGGATCTTGTCCACGATACGATCTTTGATGGCGGTGGGAAAGGATTCGGCGTTCATGGTTTTGGCAATTATTTCTCCTTTGTGTGGCGGGCGTGTAAAAAAATGACAAGAAAAGACAAGCAAAAGGGTGGCGGGAAAAGATTGATGCCCATGCCCAACCTTCCACATGCACAATCAATAAAAGTGTGAATATGCTTGGTTTCAAATCCGCGATATACTCTCTAGCACCCATTGTCCTTACTACATCGTCAAGACGTGGCTCTCTTCCGTTTGCTACTGCCCTGTCCATGATGTCCACCGATAATCAATGCAACTCTTCGAAATCGGCCATCATTTTCCTACACGGACTTGGCGATACACCCGCCGGATGGTCATCCCTACAACGTCAGTTACCATCCATCCGACCCAAGTTAGGTGTAGATGTGCATTATATCTTTCCTCCGGCTCCGACGATATCACTAACAATCAATGGGGGTATGCAAATGTCTGGGTGGTTTGATTTGTATGATTGGCCTATCGGGGTTAACGCGAGGGATGATAGAGAGGGGAAGATTGCTGCCGCTAAACAGATTGAAGAGGTGAGGAAGAAAGAAAATAGAATGAATGTTGTATGTGCCTATGTATGAGCCTGTATGAGCGTTATCTGAAACTTATCGCATCGACAAATCAACAATCAACTTTGGGTGACACTACTGATTTCATCATATTTGATGTACCTTTCCCTGTCTACATTACAGACTGTAGAGCGTTTAGAAAAAGATGAGGGTATATCACCCTCTCGAATGATTGTAGGAGGTTTTTCTCAAGGCGGAGCGGTTGCACTATTGACAGCCTATCATCGCAGAAAAGAGGGCAAAACTCCATTCGCTGGATGTGTATGCTTGTCTGGATGGCTCACATTAAAAGATGAAATGACTATCACAGAAGAAGTAGCAAAGGCAACACCATTGTTTTGGGGACATGGACAATTTGATGACAAGGTTTTATTTGAGCAGCAAGCACATGGTGTAGATAAGTTAAAGAATGCAGGTGTTGATGTCGTTCATGCATCTTATCCCATGGGACATAGTTCGGATCCGGATGAGTTGGAGGCCATGGCTGAGTTTATCGAGAAGAGATTATTTTCGGCGGAAAAGAAGTAATATGTATTTAGCATGAAAGTAAAAGTGAACATGTAATTCACGAAAGTAACTCTCACTGTCACAAAATAATACAGAAATAACACAATAATTGACAAATGGATTCTTCATATCCAACTGAAACTATCATGTGGATTAACTCATCTAATATTTTTCTAGTTTCAATCGATTGTATTAACGCAGAAGTGCCTCGAGATAGGAAGTAAAGTCTTTGCTGTCTTGCATGTCTTCAGATTCAACTCTATTTGGTTCAACAGTTTTCATGCGCTTCTTGTTGCTTTGCTCTTTTGAAGGAAGAGTTAAAATACCGTCAGAAGGCTTCCTTTTGTGCATTACAGATGGAGTAATTTGCTTCTCCATTGAATTGGAAGTAGTAGTAGCGTTCACTTCTCTGGTATATGAAACAGGTTGATCATTGTAGAGAAAGGCTGGAATGTCTTCAGGCGTTTGTGCCTGGGGTCGGATTGGTGCTTCGCAATAGCCTGAGTGTTCAATTATGGCAAGCAATTTTGCAGCTGGTAAATAAAGTGTTGGCATCTCCTCACAGTCAATAATGACTTGTCCATTTGCTACAAGAGACAATACTTCAGATAAACATCCTGCTATATTGGCTTCATCTAACATGTTCAATAGATGTTGCTGTTGGTAGCTATCCGACAAATTTTGGGCAGTGCTCGTCACAAATGAAGCAAATAGATTGGGCGAAGACATAAACTGGAATGGACCAAAAACTTTCTCTTCAAACAAACTGATGTCCTGTAATGACTTGTACCAATCGCATGGAAGACTGCTCTCATTGTCGAAGTAGTTTTCAACTGATTTTGAATTCTTTGATATGAATTCCTGAGCTGGCCAGATAGATTCTTCGTTGCATTCGATTCGTTCAAAGAGGTTTCTCAGCTCATTCACCATTGATGCTAATGCTGTCATGGAATAGTCGTGAAGAGTGTGAAATTCATCTTCGGGTGAAGCAAATTGGAGCAGTGAACCGTTCAGCGACAGGTTCTCTAGCATACGCTCGAGACATAATGATGAAAGTTTTGACAAAGAGATTCTAGTGATGGGTTGATCACGCGCTGTCTTCAAAAATGCACCGACAAGTGCCTCGCAGCAGTTTCGGAATGTCGAGTCTAACTGGTTCATTTCCGGTGTGACTACTCCTTTGCGTTGATGAGAACTACCATCTGAATTAGTAACAGGTCCCAGTACGTCATCGACAATATTGGTTGGATAGTTTGCGTTGCTTTCTGCATCACCTATCAATAGTATCATCCTAGGAACATTATCAGGTAGAGAGTCAAGAACTTCATCTGGAAACTTCGTTCTACTTTCCAGTGTCGTGTCACCAAGTGGCAACAAAAACAGAGCCGCATCACAATCTCTGCATAACTGCGTGTCTTGGTTTGCTATTGTTGAAACAGCGTGAACTCTAATTGAATGGGATCTGAATCTATCATCAGACGTACATTTTGTTACTTCATTGAAACGTAAATGAGAATCAACCCATGTCGCCAATGAAGTCATAATGTTGTCATTCTCCGGGTGGCGTTGTGGAAGTACGACAGAAAGTTTAAAGAGCACCATTGGTTGTACGAAGGGAATCTTAGACGATGTAACGATTGAGCGTGCTGGGGATTTCCAAAATTCATTTGCAACTATCTGGGATATGATGCAAGGCTTCCTAGAGGCAGTAGCCAGTTGATACAGGTGACTTTCGAAATTTTGATTGTTCATTCCAACGTTTGCCCGTTTGTAGACTCGGGATGGCATTGACCTGCTAGCCGGTCTGTAGCCACACGTCACAGTAGGATCTATGCTTTCTAAAACAACAGTGGGACTGCGATTCTTACGCACTTGTTTCAGCCAAAGAGACCAAACAAGTATTTTTCTGGCATTCTCAATTTTAAGTTGCCATATCCTTTCTTCTTCTTGGCGCTCCTTTCGTATGCGTTCTTCTTCTGCAAGTCGCTGTTTTTCTAGGTTATATGCAATCAGACGCTGTTTCTCTACTTCAGCTTGCCTTTTGGCCTTCTGCTCTTCCTCTGCCTTACGCCTGGCCTCATTCTCTAGCCGTTGCTTCAATTCTAGCTCTTTTCGTTGTTTTTCAATCATTCGCTGCCTCGCAAGCTCGCGTTTTTCTTCTTCGGCCCGCCTGATTGCTTGTTCACGTTCACGTGCCTCTCTCATCAGCGCCTCTTCCTTCTCCCGTTTGATTCGTAGATCCTCCTGCTTGATTCTTTCTTTTTCCTCTCGTGCTTTTGCCTCGCGTTCTTCATTCTCTAGTTGCTTAGCTCTTCTTTCCTCCGCAATAACTTGAAGCCGCTTGCGTTCTGCTTCCTTCTTGGCAACCTCCATGAGACGAGCCTCCTCTTGTTGTTGCTGCTGCTGTTTCTGCTGCTCGAGCATCAGCTGCCGCTGCTGTTGCTGCTGGCGTGCCTTTTCTTCTGTGGAATTTTTCTTTGCTTGCTCAGCTGACACCGATGTTCTACTAGTAGCAGAAAGTGTTGCACCCTCACCACTGACACCACCTCTGCAAACACTGAGTCTCGTAGCTCCGCCTAGCTTGCATTCAATGGTTCGCATCATCTTTTTTGGCTTAAGTGTCAGAATTATTCCCTTATCGGGATCTCTAGGTTCTGCGAACTTTGAATTACGCCAGCGTATTATGTTGCCTTCGAGAGTGATCCCATAATGCATACATGCAGCTCTTGCCTCGTCTTCATCTTCGAAACAGAGTAGCTTAACGAGATTTTCAAGTGGGTATTCATCGTAGAAAGACTGGCCCGTAGTTTTATGCTTTGCTCCGTAAGTGCGTGACATGATCATCAAGGCCTAAAAGATTGTTTAAAGATGATTATTAGTAATCACTCGTGTTGTAACTAGTACTGATCGTACTTACTGTCTTTCGCATTTGCTCAACATACTTGAACATGATACATGAGAATAAATATGGAGTCGAAGGCGATCTTAGCAAATGGAAGAATTTGGCGTAGTTATGGTCCTTCCTGGCCTGAAACGTAAGTTAGAGGTGAGAAGAAGTAATGTATACATTTTTCAGCACAGCCAATAACAAGTAACAAACCACACAACGAATCACTGAAGACATACTTGAAAGATCGACAAGGCTAGCTGCACTGGTTTTGAGTAGAAAATTTCAGGACGTTGAGTACACAGTCTTCCTGAGTACTTGATAACCTCCATTCCCCCCTCATTATTCATAGTGAGAAGGATGTATAAACCTCTCATCTCTGGTTCTGCTGTCCCACGTGTTGGAGACTCCATACCATTTGCACCAATTATCCTTTTTGATACATCGCTACCTGTTGAACTATTGGATAGATCACTTCCGTCAAAGTCAACTGGTGATTTTCCCTCCACAATATTTGATGCACAGCCCTGATGATATTCTTCTATGCTATCTCCAGCTTCTTCATTTAATGAACGTCCCAATGCATCATCGTAGTATAGATTCAGTGTTTTCATAGTTTGACCAAGCTCTGCAATATTTTGTTGGCTCTGGTGGGTGATGAATTCTTGGATATGACTGAGTTGATGCTCACACATGGCATGCCATCGAGCTATGCGTTCGTGACATCGAACAGCACGTGCATCGCATTTACCGCCATCCCCGATGTAGTTTTGAAGGATAAAGTCCTTTCTTATCATTCGAGTTCTGTCCCATATGAATTGATAAACATCAAGTGGAGGAGGAACAATTGATGGTTGTTGAGAAAATCGCTTGTCTGGGCCTTGTCTGTCTCGTTCCTGCGGTTAGGAGAGTAACTCGATGAATAAATATTGTGCAGATGATTACAGACCTAAACATATTTGACTCACCATAACCCATTCTTCAAGATATCCACAAACTCTCTCTAGTACATCAGGAGGACGCACAAGATCAGGGATATCAAGCTTGAAGTCAGCAGCAGACCTTCTAAATCTCTTGACAGCTGTGTCTCTAAGTGTCCAGGTCTCTGGATGCAGTCCGCCGGGGTCAGTGATCTTATGAGGAATCATATTCATTAGATGGCGATTACGATAGAAAGCGGGCGTTAGAATCTCAAAAAGCAGGACGCACCTCCAATAACTGAATATCGCCTTCTCGTTCGCGCCTCAGCAGTTCCTCATCTGGGCACATGCTTCGACAAACTCCAATCAAATCTTTGGCCCCACTTAATGTTCTCAAGACGTCGATATCCTCGTCTTCTTCTGTGGCAATGTCCCTAGTATTTACATCACTCGAAGACTCTTCCTCTTGTCTTGCGGGACCTTGCAAATCTGTCGGCAACAGCTTCGATGTTGTCTGGCCTAAATTGTTACCAGCAAATCGCAGAGCATTCTTTGCAGCTAATTCTGAATTGGATAAGGATGTTGGGGGCACTGATGACTCTGTCGTATCTTTTAGGTCGCTGTTCTTGTTGCTTTCATTACTCTGATTGCCCATCTTCATTTTCAGCAGCTTATTTCTTTTCTCCTGGATCTTTGCGCGTAAAGCAGCAAGTTGTTCGTCGCCCTCAGTGGTTCGAGAGGAGGCCAAGGGTGCATCCATTGGGGATTGGCTGGTGGGGTCAGATTTGCGTTCCTTTCGTGGAATACGTTGATTAAATGGAGATGAAACAACATTGCTGTCATCCATACTGTCATTATTTTGCATACTGTCATCGTTGTGAGATTGACTTTGGGCTGACTTGCCAAAAAATGGGGTGGAGGCTGTTGAACTAGTGCCAAATCCCAAAGTCGGCTTGTCATCATTGGAAGATGACGACCCTTTAAAACCAAAACTGGTCTGGTTTGATGTTGTATTATTACCTTGTGCGAATCCAGATGATGTAGGTACAGTGGCACTTGTTTGTCCAAAAACAGGTTGATTTGAAGATTGACTGTTTGCTTGTCCGAACATTGATGATGATGCAGATGCGGCAATACTAGTCTGCCCAAATCCAGATGACACTCCAAAACTAGTCTGATTTGAAGCTGGATTGTTAGTTTGCCCGAAACCCCCAAATCCAGAAGATTTTGGTGCAGCATTACTTGTCTGTCCGAAACCCGTTTGGTTTGACGCTGGGTTGATCACTTGCCCGAACCCAGATGATGTAGTATCAGCCTGGCCAAACCCAGATGAGGAAGATGCATTATTTGCTGTTGTTTGTCCGAAACCAGAACCAAAACCCGAAGGTGCTGTAGCAATAGTTGCAGATGATCCAAATACTACAGTGGATGACGATCCAAAAGTCAATGGAGCAGCAGGCTCTGTAGATGATGATTTATCAGATGCACTCCCAAATCCAGACGGTGCAGGAGCACTTCCAAACCCTGCAGGAGCATTTGTTGCATTCCCGAATCCCATGGTGGATGCACCCCCGAAGCCTGAGTTACTATTAGGCGTGCTTCCGAACCCAGCAAAACCCGTAGTACCGCCAATACCAACCCCAGTAGAACCAAATGCTGATTTAGCTGGGGTACCAAACGGTGCTGCTGAATTGTTTTGCGTATTGGCAAATCCCGTGCTATTATTAGAAACGCCCCCGAAATTCGATGATGTTGCGTCGGTGAAGCCGGAGGCACTACCAAAGGCAGGGGTGTTGGTAGCAGGAGACTGTCCGAATCCAGAGTTGGGGGCGGGGGTGCCAAATCCCGATGCATTTTGCTGACCGAATGCTCCAAATCCTGACATGTTCTACGAGCTAGCTAACCCAGTTTTCGAGTTTGCAGATGCTTCTTGACATATTTGATATTGATGCTTTTCTCTTCTGTATTCAAAGGAACTATCGCAGGAGATCGGAGATCGCAGGCTATTGCTATATGATGATGATGCGGGCGCGCGCTCTCCGCTGTGTATTGAAGATGAGGTTAATACCTGTCTGCAATCACTATTTTTCATGTTGCATTAAAGGTAATAAACGCAGTGAATTTTTTTACTCAGCTAGGGTACCCTTTCTACGGGCGTGGATCGCATGTAGAAACCATACCGGTTCTACGTAGCACCACGCATTTTTACATGCCGATCCATGGCCGACCGCCGCCATTGATGCCGCCGAACAAGATAATCCATGAGCCGCCTACCACCTCAAGCCGCACGTCTTCCTACGGCATCAGTGCTATCATCTGCTGCTTCACCGTCTCGGCCGCGGGGGCTGTCCGTTCTGGCGCTCGATCAGTTGCCCAGTTTGCTGGGACAAAACTCTCCTTTGTGTCTCCGCCGACAACAACAAGCAATGCAAAGGCTCCAACTTGGACTACACGCTCATGCATCTGTAGCCGCCAAACAGAGTGCAAGGGGATTATGCGGGAGTGGGAGAAGCTTGGCGATGAGTACGCCTGTATGCTCGATTACACATTCATCCCCCCCATCTCTAAGAAGACCAATGATATTGGGAAACACAAGAACGGCTATCGTGATCTGTGCTACCTTCATCTGTTTGGCCGCGGCACCAACGCGAAACAGCTTCAAGATAAATTGAACGAGAGAAAAGACCGTCTCCCAGTTGCTGTTCATCACTTCAAACCATGTATGTTAGAGGAGCCATCGGGAGATCTAAAGCCGAGAAAAAGGAAATAGAGACCTTCTGTTGCTCCAAAGAAGAAGGGACTCAAGCTGGCCTTACAGATATAGATCTCTGTAAGACACCAAGCAGGAACGGGGATCAAGTATATTATCACGTCCCAAATAATAACTTTGATGATATTCTACATGAGCTTTCTCAAGCACAGACTCGAGAAGACTCATAATTTCATTACTGAAGCAACCGCCAAGGAATGGGGCACAGTTGTTGATTTTGCTGATGCAAATACTACTGCATGATTTCATTTTGCATATATATAAATAATAGTCTAGATGTATGAGTTCATTGAATATGTTGTGTATTAGTATGTAATTATGTAATTGCAAATACAAGACAATTCTGTCAGACTTTTTCAAAAGTCTGACAAAAGCGACATTACTCTATTCGTCTTCGTTCCAACTCAGAAATNAGAAACCATACTACTAGCTGAATAGTGCGATTCTAAAAAAATTCACTGCGTTTATTTTGTTGACCTCCCTCCCTCATAACTCATAATAACCCACAATCTCCCTGCTTCTCCCTGTCTCCTCCATACTCCTTACCCTAAGCATAATTAAGCGACTGGTGGAAAGCACGGGCTACGTCTCGTTTCATCATGCCTTCAAAATCAACTCTTCTAGATGCTTTATCACTCGATGTCCATATCCTATCGCTTTTGCTGCAAAGGAATCAACATCAACATCGCCGATGCATCTATTACCGTCGATTATCGATGTTACGCCAATGTCTACGCAAGGCGTCAATCGAGTCTATCAGTATTTGGAAAGCTGAACTCTTTAACGCACACGCTACAAAACGTCAAGAGGAATGGACGGTAGATCAACTCGAATCACCCTCTGATGGACAGATATCATCGGATAAACTCCGCTCATTCCTACACATAACCATACCTCGAATCAAATCGCGAATACTCCATGCTGCGAGTGCAATATTTCCAGAGATAGGCCGTGGACACTTTGTACCGATGCTAACAATTGCTCTTGCCTGTTTGGGGAGGATACTTTCAATATTACTGCAGATCGGTCGCGAGTGTTTGACCTGCTTGAAAGAGAATAAGGTGCAAATTAACGGAGACGTAGATCATTTGTTTCAAATTGGCCATGATGAATTGGTGGTTAAACTGAACCATTTTGTCAATGGTTTGAGATGGAAACATGCAGTGAGGAAAATCAGACTTTCAAAAGGCTTTTCAGATGACAGAAGGAACGTACAAAATTGTTTTGTATCAAAGTCTTCTTCTCCCAATAATGTGATGGCGAATGAAGCTCAATTTCTTAATAATGATACGGGAGAGATTGTAACGAATACATCGGCTGGATTGACTGAAATGTTTAGATCAGGTCAAGATGATTTATTGGGAGTGATACCACCTTCCCGTGTAGAAAACTGCATTGGGTCTGAAGCAATAAGTGATGAAACTTGTCGAGCTTTGGAACGTTCCAAGAAAAGGAAACGAAAAGACAAGAAAAAGAAAAGGAGCACCGCCAATGCAAATATTCACGACAATGTTGGTCATAACAATCAGGCACATATTCCTGTCTCAAGCGGCAAAGATATTGAATCGGCTAAGGGAGGAAATAATGATTTTGAGGCTGTCTTTCATGATACTTTCAATGGTGACCCAACGCAGCGTGAGGTCCCCATCTCTTCAGAAGGAAAAGTAGCAGAAGCTAAGTCAACTATTGTTAAGAAAGAGAGAAAACAGAAGAAAAAGGCCAAAGATATTGATCACATATTTGATGATAGTTATCCAGTCCCTACCCAGAAGCAGGATGGTTCAAACATGCTTAAGAAAAAGAAAGCAACGAAGAAGAAGAAAAGCTCTGTTATTGATGATATTTTTGGTTGAAGAAAAACATTTTTCTACATATGAATGATATGATCCTGTTTCATATTTAATCAATTTTAATCCCTTCCTTATCGACTGTCAATGATTAGGTAAGGTTTGTCTTACTTTCAATACACTATGAGTTAGTGTTTGCTTTGCTGTCGTTTATGCCACGGCAACGATGATAAAAATAAGCAAAAATGAAGAAAACAGGCAAAAATCCCAATGAGGCCCAAACCCCAAATATGAGACCGTGTGCATAACATTTGGGGCTTGACCACTAAACCCTTGCCATAACCATAACTTCAACAAAGCGAGTGTAATAGTCGTTTGCCTTGCCAAATGGTACCTTTTCAATTGCTTCATCCAACTCAACCTCAGGCGTCACATCCTTGGGCTGATATTTTGCATCAAGAGTCACAAAGGCATCAATCACCTTGACATGTACGTGCTAAAAAGTCACAGTCTGCGCAAGAACCATTGCTCCAGCACTGGTTTTCTGACGAAGAGTGTACACGGCGGCCATCTTGGATTTATCCTCGTACAGTTTCAAAACCGCTTTCTCGGCGTCGGTCCAAGCTGTGACAGCCTGATTTTGGCTAGCCAGTGCAGTGTACTGAACCTCATTGAGAAGGACTGTCATTGCTGATTCGTTGAAGACCTTCGAACATTTGCTCATCGGGCCTTGAATTGGACCTTGTACAGGGCGTACAATTCTTGTGTACCATCCCAGGTCGGAATTGTCTTGCTATCACTTGTACTTTTGTCAGGTTGCGAACTCATCGTTAGGCCTTGCTAGAACTGAAAGAAGATGTTCCGAGGACAGACCTCACGGTCAGCTGAACGAATTATTTTGGTCACGACTCATCACT
>JALLPH010000145.1:0-28562 GCA_036939855.1 Cyclotella choctawhatcheeana
CGAGCAAATACCGAGCAAAACCTCCTCGATTCGGAGTAGAAAATGAGGAGGTTTTGCCTCGGTATTTCTTGCGGTATTTCATATTCCCATCTCCGGAATAGAAAAATAAGATGTTGCCCGCCCAACCGCATTGGCATTCTCTGCTGTTGTACACCTCAACAATGATGGCTCCTGCTCTTGGTGCTAGTCACTTCTACTGTCATGGTGCTCTTGGACGCTATCTATGGAGCGTTTTCATTATGTGCTGCCGCCTTCGCTAGCTTTTGTCATCATGCATTTGATCACGCAGCACACCGTGGCTGCCGCCGCCACCGCCCCCTCTCCCTACTATTCGGCGTCATCCTTTGTGGCGTTCGCCCATTATTCATTGTTGCTCCGTCACGTATGTTATCATGTATGGCGCAGAGGAGACTCATCGTTGGTGCCATGGTCGAGCAGTTGCAAAAGCTGGACGCAATGGAGGACGCAGTTACAAATCGTGTGATTCTACATTATTTGCGTAAGAAAAGAATTGCACGTATGAAGCGTAAAGCAGCTGCTAATCGCCCATTTCGCCAGCGAAGGAGTTGGTGGCGCTTTAGGAACAGCATGAGCTCCAACCGATTCAAGCGGTACTTTCGTATGTCTAAGGAATGCTTCGAGTTGCTATGTGAAAAAATTATTGAGAATGAGGGCGATGACGTCTTTAAGAGTGAAGATTATTTGAATGAACAACTTTATAACGGTGGACGAGAAAGCAATTTAATGAGGGCACACCAGGAAACTACAGGAGGCTTCATTTGTGGCGAAATTAAACTTGCTCTTACGCTGAGGTTATTGGCTGGTGGAAGTTACCTTGATTTATCGTTGTTATTTGAAACGGGGAGCTCATATGCATATACAATTTTCCATGATGTATTAGAGGAATGGATTTTACGCAATAAGCTAGTAAACATAAATGGCGTGGATTACTTCTCCAATGACCAAGCCATGTGTGATGTTGCTTTGCAATTTGCACGTTCCTCAAATGGTACTTTGAATGGATGCATCGGAGCTATTGATGGCTGGATTGTCGGCCGAAATATCTGTTGACAGAACGAGCCTAATGTAAAAAACGTCATATGTATCTAGTGCGATGAATTGTTCGGTACTATTGACTAGTGATCAAAAGTTTCCTAGATGTTAGGTATATTAAGTTAGGGTTAGGTATATTCGTTCAGGCGTGGCGCACGCAAAAATAATAGTTGAACTATTGTACGCCTACTTTCGTATGGTAGGGCTCTGTAAATATTACTTTGACACTATTACACCCCATACATAAAATAATCCTCATTAAATTCTCTACAATCTAGATGCATGGAACGAATTCTGAATGCCAATAACAATTGCAGTAGCACTACCATAACGTCCGGGGTGCCTGAAATAGTTCAACTCTTACTTTTGCATTCTCCGGCCACCCCCAAAATCTACAGAGGAATAGTATCTTTTTCTTTATGTCCGACCGTTTTTTTTTCGGCCGACGGGCGACGTGGTTCCTCGCCTGTACGTTTGCGCCGATCGTGGATACTGATGCCCGATCCGATAGAGACTCGACGTAGGAATAGTACAAATGAGGGGGTACAAAATAAGAGTTGAACTTTATCGTTAATAGTTGAACTATTGATTTTTGCGCCACACCTGAACGATACACAATATATACTCACATTTCAGGGCTGCGAGAACAGCCACAATTCCTTTGTATTATCGCGGGAGGGCGCAAAGAGGTTTCGGCACAACATCTGATGCTGGGCCTTCAGAATTGTGACGTCAGGCTGGGTTTCGGTGGTTTATTTTATTTCACGTTCATGATACTGTTGGCTAAAAAACAGAGGAAAACCAAAGTGCTGTCGCACTTCGAGGGTAACGGATGATGGCGTTGAGTGTATTGGTGGAGTTGGGGCTGTCGGGGGAAGGTCTAACTCCGGCTAGTTTTGGAGATACGGCCATAATAATGTCCGCCATGGTTGATGTCTCATCGTTCATTCGCGCGATGCAGCTGATAGCCCCCAGTGGAAAAAATGTGATCTTGTTGCGCTCGAACGATTGAAAATGCACAAACTTTCTCAGAAATTCTGTCTAATTTTCCGTTGGCTTAAGTAATAATTAATTTTGAAGCAGAGAAATTGACGTTAATCCTTGATGTCATTTTTTCAATGCCACCCGATCCAGCCGAAAACCAAAACCCAAACACAAAACCAACAATGATAATATTATGATCATCTCTGCACCTCACGTGCTTTGCCTGCATCTCGCCCACCCATCCAATTCAGTTGCATATGCAGCGAGGCTGTTGACGAACGATCGCTTCACAAGCCGTCCGGTCCAGCCTCAAACTGCTGTTCAGCTAATTGGGTGTTGGGGGATTTTTTGTCTTCCGATCGCCTCGTACAACATAAAAGCGAGAGACCAGAGGGAGGGGAAGGAGGAATAAGATACTGTATGGTACAATATCATGGTGAGACACTCACTGTGTTTATGATGAGTACTCGATTGCATTATATGGTATGATCAGTAACACAAATTCTTTACTGAATAATGTTGTATATATTCAAAGGAGAGAGTTCCTCGTGATGAAGGTAAGGCAATTAACTTTATTACTATTCAATCAATTTTTTATTGATTTAGTTCAACTCACACAGTTCTTTGACTTCTTTCCAATGCAAATGTCCACAGGGCACAGAGAGCAGGAGGGGTGCCGAAAATAATGTAATAATGTTCAGTGTTATAGTTTCGGCAGAAAAGGGGTCCTTCTCACAGTGACGCTGGGAGCTTGTCGTGTAACTTGAAGATAAGACAATTAATCCTAACAATATTCAATCAAATTTAATGTTTTAGTTCAACTAACATGATTATCGTTTGCTTCTAAATCTTCGTAATGCAAGTGTTCACAAGGGGAAAATCAGAGGAGGTGCCGCAAATAACATTATGATGTAAGTGTCTTATTTGCGGCTCAAAGGGGGGACCATCTCACAGTGACGCTCTGGGAGCTGTCTCTGGCCTGAAACATCACAATGACAATGTTAGATGCTGCATCAGATAATTTCACAGTTTTCCTCAAATTTCCTGCAAAAGTAGAGACGATTCTTGCTTCTCAGGTGACAAAACCGGGAAATTCGCGAGAATGAAAACCTTTGTCTCCTTTTCGAAAAGAGATCAGCATTGCAAAACAACGGCAATTTGTAGTATTTATCCTTGATATTTACAAATTACTGCGCTTAAAAATTCTGTTGCCATCATTTATGAATATTTCCGTGACGCTAACAATTTTTGAATCGATGAAGGAATCATTATGAATCCGAATCCTGCCAATTTGAAGTTAACATAACTGCTATCTAGAAATGGATAATTGACAACATATATCTCTTTTGTTTTACAGTGCTACCAAAGAATACGATTGACATTAAGGGGTGGGGGAGACTTCCCACTTCTGGTTCCATTTCCCAAGTTTACTGTACTGAATTATCTCTGCCCCATCAGCAGTATTGGAGCGCCTGATATCAAGAGCTTTGCCATTGATACATAGAATGGGTTCAAAGAAACTATCAGACTGCAACTGCCAGACTTGACTTGGCGTATTTGATACCTTATCATGGATTTTGATGAATTTCCCAGAACAAAGAGACCCTTCAATGTCTAACACCATCCCAGGGCAATGAACAGATTCAAAGGTACCGTCATGGTTCATAAACCATTTCTGAAAATCGTTGTTATTGTTTGTCCACAGAACAATGTCTGTACCGGACAAGCAAATACCTCCATTGACAGTGAGAATTTTCCCAGTCTGTGGGTTACGAATATAAACGATAGGAGCAATATTGATATTAGAGGGTGAATATGTAGGCCATGATGGTTCTGCGACAGGACTGGTGGTAGGTATCATTGATGGAGAATCAGTTGGTGAATATGTAGGCCATGATGGTTCTGCTACAGGACCGGTGGTAGGTTTCATTGATGGAGAATCAGTTGGTGAATATGTAGGCCATGATGAATCTGCTACAGGACTGGTGGTAGGTTTCATTGATGGAGAATCAGTTGGTGAATATGTAGGCCATGATGGTTCTGTTACTATTGGACTGGTGGTAGGTTTCATTGATGGAGAATCAGTTGGTGAATATGTAGGCCATGATGGTTCTGTTACTATTGGACTGGTGGTAGGTTTCATTGATGGAGAATCAGTTGGTGAATATGTAGGCCATGATGTTTCTGNTGGATGATGCATCCCAATCATCCAGTGGAACCGGGAATGACTTGGTATTACTTGGTTCAGTGTTCATATCATATAGACTCTCTATTAAGCGTTTTGCTTTTGAGTTTCACAATCGAGTGGGGATGTAACAATCAAATACAACTCAACAGAGAGGTGACCGATGTACTAATAAACACAACAATACTGCGAATCAAATGGGCGCCTACAGTCCGTGGAGATTTTAAGGAGATGATTATTCATCATATTATCACCGACTTGTTAATTTTTGGGTCTTCATATTTTCGATTCACACAAGTGGGCTCAATGATAATGCTCGTGCATGATATTAGTGAACTTCCTGTTGAGCTATCAAAGCTTGCAAATTTTGTGAAGTGGAAAAATACCTCTGCAGTTTGTTTTACACTCATGCTCATTATTTGGGTTATAGCTAGACTGTATATATTTCCATTTGTCATTTTTCAATCAGTCTTGTTCGAGAGTTATAATCATCTGGTTGCAAATGGCAAGATGGACCCGGCTCTTTACAAGATGAATGTAGTTCCTTTTTGTGTACTACTTGGAGGACTGATCATTCTTCATGTTATGTGGTTCTTCATAATGCTGAAGATTGGCTGGACTTTAATTCACAAAGGTGAGGCCCATGATTACACTGAGCACAAGCAAGGGGAGGATCAGATTTCTAAGAAGCGAAAGTAGGGCTGCTGTGATGTTGCAACAGTCGTTGTCGTTCAGACTCACGGTTCATCATCTTTCACACATGTAACAACAAATGA
Organism: Cyclotella choctawhatcheeana; assembly: GCA_036939855.1. Lineage (NCBI taxonomy): Eukaryota > Bacillariophyta > Thalassiosirophyceae > Thalassiosirales > Thalassiosiraceae > Cyclotella > Cyclotella choctawhatcheeana. The sequence continues at coordinate 4,999 of JALLPH010000145.1, forward strand.
ATATACGCACCAAAAAGCACCATTAGATCACTACACTCTACTCTAACCACCCTTCCCTCCCTTTGTTTTCCCTGCCAATTCTTTCTCCCATCTCACACGTACACACTTGAACAACTCCATACTTGCCCTCGCGTCTTCGACCGAGTCATGCCCCCCTGATCCCTTCTTCTGAATCTCCATTCCAACGTTTTCAGCAACCAAATCACGTAACTTGCGTGGACGCATCTTACCTCCCGCCCTCCCACTTGGTCTCATCAAAGGTTTATACTTTGCTGTATCTCTCGTTTCACTTCGAGGATGTGAAATCATCAACACTGATAAATCATTTTTAAGTGCATGTCCTACCAATATTTTGCCAATTAGTAACTTTTCCATAGCCTCACGTACTTCAGAGTGATTCATTGCATTTTCATTCTTCACGTGAATGTCCTTAGGTCTTACTCCAGATACAAATGTTCGAAAGTCTGTAACACGTTCTGGTACACGGACAAATGTGTCTAGGAGGATGTTTCCATCCCAATCTACCGCAGATGCTCGTGCTAAGGCAGATTTGGCACCGGCGGTACCGATACCCACCATTTCACAATCGATTGCTACGTATCGTTCTTTTTCTGATGGAGGGACGCCATCATTGATTGCATTTTGCTTTGTCATTCGTTCCTCTAGCTTCTTTTGATTGGCATGTTCCGATAACAAATCGTTGATTCGGGGGAAAGACTTTTTCGGTGGTTTCTTTGCTGCTGCATCGGCATCCTGAGTTTCCTGAGACTGCTCCTTACCCTCGATAACGAACCGTATCTTGTCATCGGTATGGCCATTGGATCGTGCTTTTCTCCTTTCGTCCTTACGAAATTTTTTGGCTTCTTTGGAGGTTAAGTTTGATGGAACGATGATTGTTAGCATATCACTGTTCAACTTTGTCTTTTTACACGATCCACCGCTCTCATCTTCTGGAGATTGCATTTCGGCAGCAGATCGCTTGAGGCCATTTTCCAATTCATCACTGTGAGCTGATTGTGAAGTACCTTCATCTTCAGCTTCGTGAGTAGATGATACGGATGATGTGTTCTTTTTCCGTCTTTTGCGAGAACGCATTTCAGCCTTGGCCTTCTTTGAAAAAAATGGAGTCATTCTTAGCCTCGTGGAGTAGTTGGTTCTATTGCCGATAGGGCTGGTGTATGGTGTGCAGGTAGGTCATTAGGTTGTGTGGTTGATATTGATTGGCCGATATTGGCTTGGATGGTTCTCGTGGATGGTGGATGGACTTCGACTTCGGATGGCGAGAGGCGAGAGAGTAGGGCGTATTATGTAGGTGGTAGGTGGTAGGGCGCGTCCAGATCCGAGAGGCGCGTCCTCTCATTCCTCATTCCTCTTTCATTGTTTAGAGCCAGGTGCCAGGTCTGCTAAGAGTAACGTATTAGTAGAAGAAACATGGAATGTGAGTCTGGCGATCCTCTTTGTATTATAAAGTCTGAATATGTGTATTTTATCTTTTTGTGAGATATGAGACAAAGAAGTGTGCTGATATTAACAGTTGAAATGTTATCATTGTTTGTAAGATGTAATGACCGTTCTACTTAACGAGCTGTTTGGCTCAGAGCCCAGTTATGACTATCGTGCTATATTAATTTTCGAAAATTAAACTCAGTAATGTCTCTATGCAGCACACAAAACACTTTCACCTTGTTGCCAGCTCACATATTCAAATAAGTCAACGAAACGACCAAAAAACTGCCATGCCACATCAGAGTTGGTAGAAAGTGCAGATACCCAGCAGAGACTGAATTGTCTCCAAGTTTTGTTGTATTGCAAGGATGACTGCTCCTCCATTCATTATATCTTCTCCTCAACGTATTGATTGCATCTGTATCATTCATCACATCAATGTCTACAACATATGACCCATCAGTCGATTCCACACGAAGAAATGCACCAAGCGCGGGACTTTGGATCTTTTCTCGACATCTTACATCTCCATCATTGCCATTGCCAAAGTATGCACCGCCTTCCAATGCATTCATAAGGCGATCTGCCAGATCGCACCCACTAAACTGAGAATGTGCATTCGTAACAGTTTCCCGGGTCACTGTATTCCCTTGAACTGAATATGCAATACCCTCCTTGATGAAGTCGCTAATATGTCCCTCATATGCCTCAATTCCATCATAGGCAATGGATTGATTATGAACACCCTCTCCCGTATACCCCACAGCTCTTCCATTAAGATCGGCAATTCCATATTGACGTGTATCACCTCCACAACATCCACACCATTGTATTGGATTGGCCATGCATTGGACCCAATCATCCCCACATGTAGAACCATGTTCTCCACTGCAATACCCAACGTCACAATCGCCATCAGGATTTGGATATTGTGTGATATTGTCTAAAATATCTTGAGGGGGCGAATCATTCATTAACATTTGTACACCCACGGCACGTGGTCCTGTTGGGAGGTCATCTGGAGAGCTACTCAACAATGCTTGAGAAAGTAATACACCGTGACCTGGTGCGGAATTGTAGAGTGCCTCTCGAATGGAGACGTCGGCGATGCACGATGCACCGGACCCGCCAATTTGACCTGAGGTGGTATCAGCACCTGCAATCGACCACGTTGCGTGAGCACAATAATGGCATGCGACCAGGGATGATATGAGAAGAATGAAATGATGTCGTGGCGGCTTCATCGTCTCTAATAATTAATCATGATATTTGTCATGATGGATGATGGATGATGATGATTTTTGCGTGTGAGGGTTAGTAAATAGCCATTTTGGTTTAGGGGGCTTATGTGTGTGCCCACAAACACCACCGTCTCGACCTACCTACCCCCTGCGTGTCCACCTTGCTTTCACCGTGTTGTGCCTTTTGCGCCCCGTTTTATACTCGTGAAACCCATGCTGAACCCCGTTAAATCACTAGTTATTTTGGGACTAAATGATAAAAAGGGGTGCCCTCGGGGGCTTCGCCCCCTAACGGCAAAATTTTGACCCCCTAAACCGAAATGCCTATAAATCGCCCCTAAACTTGCGCCAAAATGTGATTTTCAGCTATTTTAGTTATTGCCCCATCATGTCATAAATCATAATCCCACCCCACATCACACATCACCACACCATCATCCTCATACACCCTGAGACTTCCTACTCCTCCTCCTCCTCTGATGATGATGATGATGATGATATCACTCAAGACAGTGAATTATGCTCTTGTCAACTAATTGATCAGGGCAAGAAAAATTACTGGACAAACATTCCAGTATAACAACTAGTTATTACTATCAAAAGTAGATAACGCTCATCCAGATAGGGCCTGATAAAGCGCTGAAATTTCAGCGCTTGGATTATGATTTATGATGATGGGGCAATTACGTACAGTTACCATCTAGATATTTATCTTGAGTAACTAAAATACCCTATTACTATATTAATGCACGCCCATTGTCTTGAGGTGACAACAAAGAGGCGCTAAAAGCAGGTAGGAAGTGTCAACATTCACCCATATCCAATCTAGCTCACTTGGCCCGTCCAAGTCGTCCTCATCAGCTACATAATTGTCGTCCACCAACTCTCGGGGACCATATGTGAGATGATTAAATGACTCATTGATGTGGTTTGTGGTTGGCTAGTTGAGAAGCGCAAACTAATCGCAATTGTTGTTTAATACTACAGTAGATTTGTGTTCAAGTGTGGAGCAGCTTTAAAGATACATGCCATATGGTCAAAGTGACTTCTGCAATCAATTGCTGGAGTGAAAGAGACCTATTCAGCAGCTAATCACCTCTTGGGGTTGATTATTATGTTCTGGATATTCACAAAGTTAATTACCGTATACTGCGGTTTGTAAGAGGTAAAAAATGTTCCAAGGATACCCGGATCGTCAAGACATTGGCCCTTTTTGTCGATATACAAACCTTCAGCGCTTAAGATAGTCAACGCTCACATTCCCCATCTCATCCGCTGAATGCCAATATACATTTCTCCCAATAACTCCGCGTTGTTGCTGAACGCTGCCATCGTCCATCAAACCACAACAACCACTCACAGCAAACAAAAAGCACAGAACAACCACTCACAACAAATAAAAAGCATGACGGCGTCACGCGCCTCATGCCCAAATACCATACTTTTAAGTAGATATGTCGAATGAGTTGGATACCTCACTAGTTAATTTCACTAACAAAATCATTGTGTAAGAATACAAAAAAATATTACTTAAGCCGGTGCTCTTACGATGTGGTAGCTCTAACGCACCGCAGTATACGGTAAGCTTTAGCTTGATCATGTTTTCGAAATTTTCTCATGATTTTGCATGATTCCACAATTTTGTTAAGTAAATGCTGAAGAATTTGTTCAATGATTGTTTTAATTCACAATTAGAATCGCGATGTAAAAATTGGGCGGCCTTGTTTCTGTATAACCACTAGAACTTTTGTCATTGCCACTGGGCAAGTGAGTGCAAAATCACAATAAAAAGTATTCAATTTACAATTTAGGTCTGGAGCCGCAATAATTTGTCATTGACCATTAATCAATGATTTTACCTTGAATAAGAAGGTGACTTCAACTATGGTGATGGGTGGTATTAAAATATCAAAAATTCTAATCCAGAGAATCTGGCCAAAGAAGAGATAGAGTGTTACAAAAAATTGACAATAATATTTACAACACGGGTTTCTACTAGATGATGCAGGGACATACCTTACGATCAGTTGCAGCGCACTTTCTGTCGATATAGACAAAAGTATAGAGTGAACTACAATGTTCTGTGGTACACTCACTTGCTCTATCTACGAATCCGGAAAATCAGTCGAAGTATCCGGCGAGAGGTGAGTTGCAGTGGCTCGTGATGTCTGTCCAGGGAGTAAGCAGACATGAAATATGCTTGGTGGGGTAAATAATAATGAATAGTGATTTGTATCAAGAACTTCGCAATTCTATTATTCACTATGAATTTTCATTCGAATTTGAAGAAACCTGAACCAAGCCCATCTTCGTCTGCCAATCTCATGTGAAAAAGAAAAATATTGGCCTTTCTGCTCATTTTAGGCAAGCTGGTTGAATTGAGCTCAGGCATGACTGTCAAACTTAATTAATCAAACTAGATAATTTTTATCAACAATTGTTGTTGCTTCATCTTCTGTAACACCGCCAAAAAGATCAAAGACCCATCTGCCATTGGATCAAGTTATGCACTTTCACCTTTGTATTTCAACAACAACCCATTACTACCCAAAGCCCATCCCATATTGCCGTACTCTTTAAAGAACTTGACATTATATAGATTTCCTGGAATATCATTGGCACTCTTATCAAAAACAAAGTTCTTTCCATTGTCCTTGGATACAAACATGGTATTGGAACCACCCACGGCCCATACCTCATTGTCATCCCTCCATGCCACATCGGTAATGCCATATCCTCCCGTCTTGATATTTGCCTCGGTAAATGGGAATTCCTCGGCATTCAAATCAGTACTATCTGCTGAAACCAACAATTTTCCCCCATTCAAAGTCATCCACAATCCATTCTTAATATCGCCACGTACAAACCCCATATTTTGGATACGACGTGGCGTACCTCGATTATGTGGGATCCAAAAGTCCTGCCCCGGTTCCCACGTCAAGAAGAAGTTTCCTCGTGACGAAACGGCAAGGTAGGCGCCGTTCGTATCGCGTTGTTCATTGACAATACTTCCCGTAAAGTATGAGGCACCACTAACACCCGAGGATGAGACACGGTTTAACGTGGCATCAATCGTTTCCTTCACTTGCGCTTTCCAATTCCGTCCCGCGTTGGTAGTAGTGTACACAGCACCGGAACTGGTAATCATTTCGGCGCTGTTAGGGCCAGTGGCCAATACACCCGTGGGCTCACCGGGTAACTTGGGTGAGAGGGGGATACGTTCCCAATTCTTACCGCCGTCCTTGGTGTGTAGTAGCAGCGTGGGCTTACCGAGCACCCACCCCTCGCCGTCTTTAAAGCTGACCACCTGGAAACGATACGTGATTTCTTCCTCGGCGTCAAGGTTCGAGAAGGAGCGTGGCTCCCAAGTGTTCCCCCCGTCATTTGTTTCGGCGAAGGAACCGCGTGCTCCCACGATGTACCCGTGGGAGGGGGAATCGAAGTCGATGGCGAAGACCGTGTCTTGGAAGGGGATGGAGACGCGTTCCCATTGTTTGCTGGCGGCGGCCGAGGCTGCTGAGGGTAGTTGTGTGAGTGTGGTGGCGGCTGTGACGGCGGCTGTGGTTATTGATGATTGAGTGAGGAAGGTGCGACGATCTTCGTTGCTCATGCAGAGAGCCGATGATGACGACGATGTGAATGTGAGCGGTGCTGTGGACGTTGTTGGTGAGAGGAAGGCATGGCTTGCGGTGATGCTGGTGAGGAGGGCAGCTAGTGTCAGCTTCATCGTGTTGTATTGTTTATTTTAGATAGTGTATTGCGGCTTGATTATGAGTGAGATCTAGATTCCAGATGATGATGACGGTTCATGAACAACATGGTTCATCTCATCTCTCGCGTGCGACGAGTGTGCTTGCTGACGTATGTGTGCCGATACTTAGGTACTAAGGTACTATGTACCTAGATTGAATCTTTCTGACTTGTTCTGTGTGTGATTTGTGATGTGCGTCAAATCCGAACTCCAACCTACCTACCTCCCACGCTCTCCCACGTCCCCGCTAAAAGATGATCAATGATCACCTACATCTCGCAGAACCACAACCCACAACCCATATCAAACAACAACATCATGTATCAGAGATGATGTGCGTCAACCGGAAGCGAGCTCCTCTAACAAGAACTCCATCGGGGTCCCACAACAACGTACCAAAAAAGTGCTGTAGTTTTTATCCCAAAATTTCAATTCATTTCACACAACAAAGAAACACAAAAAAGACGAACAAACCATATATCATGTCGGAACAAACCAATTCAATAATCCCAAGTCAAATCCATACCCTCCTCGAACTTAGAGAGTAAGTAATTCAATTATTGACTGACTGGTTTTACTATAAGAATTCCATCATCACGTATTCATTTCATATAATCTTGAAACAGATGGGAACGAGCACAAGAAATGCTTATAGCCGACCCAACTCTATCCAAAAGTATCGGATCATCCTATGAATGTTACCCTCTATTAGTTGCGGTTATGCATGATCCTCCATTGACCTTGGTACAGAGTTTGATAGCCGCGTTCCCCGATGCACTAACTACCAAGAACAAGTATGGGATGCTGCCACTTCGTACAGCCATTAGGAGCAAGGCCTCCACAGATGTTATTGATGCTATCATACGTGCGGCACCGAGTGTCGTCAAGTCTTTTGGAGTTAGTGGCAAGGTAAATTTCTTCTTGTGCTCTTGATTTTGTGTTCTTCGTTCCCCTACATCATGATGTGTGCTTACAAGTGTTTCATATACCTTTTACTATGTCTATCATCGACATCATGTAGACTTGCCTTCACCTTGCCTGCCTTTATTCTATGGACTATGACCTCTTTCACGAACTACTCGCATTATGGCCCAATGCCACCAAATGGAAGGATCGTGACGGATGGCATCCATTGCACTTATCGTGTCTATGCCATTGCCCCTCGACAATTGCTAGTACGGTGCTTAATGCCTATCCTGAGGCTGCGGCCATTGCAGATACGGAAGAGATGCAGTTTCCCCTTCATATTGCTGCGTTGCATGGGGCTAATGGCACATTGTTGCAGGTGAGTTGATAGATTACTTTCGTCAAGAGCTTCATAATGTACTCCTAACTTTTGCATCATTGTTGGTCTATAATCTCAACTTTTTGTCTATGATTAGAGGTTATACAACTGCTACCCAGACGCTATCAAAGCCAGAACCAAAACTTTCGGATGGGTGAGATATTACAGTCAACTTCTACTTTCGCTAGTTGTATAGAATTCTTATTCACACCTCCGTGTTACAGTTGCCCCTTCACTTAGCTTGTCACAAAGATGCATCTCCAGGTGCAATACGGGTCTTGCTAGACTATTATCCTGAAGGTAAGTGATATGATGTAGTTTAAAATACCAGGAATGGCGTTTGAAGTCTATACTTACCGTCTGTTAATTACATCGAAAGCCGCCAAAACTCCAGGCAAGAAATGCAAGTCGTTACCACTCCACATTGCAAGTCGTAACGGGTGCAGCACTGAAATCTTGAAGATGTTGTTTGAAGCCTATCCTGAGGCACTCGACAAGAAGAATGTGACGGGGCAGACACCATATCAAAGTGGAGAAGGACATGGTACTAGTCAGAGAAGTTTGGATGCCATGACTCAGGGAATACAGACTCATTGATCATACGGTTCTTTTCTTGTGCATAAGTAGATATTAAAGCCTGTATGAAAGGATATAAACTGAATTCAGCCTCTACGTTTAGCCCGCTGCCCTATTGGGATTTGAGTAACACCTCAAGCATTTTTGCCTGGTATTATCAACAACGGTAGACTTCTCCTTTTGAACATCTTGCTTTGGGAAAATTAATGCAGTACTAAGACCGCAGTATTCTCCTCACAGTCAAAGCATTGTAGTACGGGGATTCTGATTCTATCCGTGTTGCAATCCGAGAGTTCTCCCTAAGCTCACCATTCATTTCAGATCTCAATACACAGAAAACACATAATCAACTCAGTAGACATCATTTGTTCCACAAATAATGTTCATGCATTATCAAAGTCATCTTCGTCTATTTCTTCAAGTGATTAGATCGTAGTACGCAAGGACACAATATGGAACCAAATTTTAAACAAGACTAATTTGTACCAAAGTGATAGGCTAGAAGAAGTGGGCACAACCCCAAAGAAATTATTGAAGTAGATATGACAGTTTCTTTCTTGAAAGCTTTAGAATTGAAAGTTGATGTTTGTCTAAATCCAATTATCCTGTGCCCTGCCCGTCTGAACAGGCACAAAAACAATTACCCTTTGAAAGTCAGCCTTTCTTGACATTACAGATGTTATTTCTCTGCTATTCATTCCCGAAACATCCTCTCCATCAATGGAAACAAATCTATCACCTACATGAACTTTGCCTGCCAATACAGACTCAGAACGGACGGCCGAAATGTGTGTGGGCCCTTGAGAACCAACCTTATTGGCGAGAAGTATCCCAAGTTTCCCAGGAGGGGCAACAACTTCAACCAATGAGGAAGATCTTGGCACTGGCGCGGCACCAATTAAGGCATTCCCAATATTGCTCCTTGCGCTACTGTCACTAGTTGAACAGACAACATTCGAAAACGATTCCTCAGTAGGATTTTCTAAAGGCTGATCTTGCTGCCTTTCTACTTCAGCCAATTGAGCTTCTAACCTAAAAAGATCATTAGCGACACTTCGACTCTCTTTAGACATTTGTGATAAAGCCGATTGCGATATGTTGGATCTATATGACCGAAAGCTATTGCGACTTGCACGACTATTAAAGCTTGCTACACTTAGATCTGCTCGAGAGGAGGTCCTTTGCATACTATGAGACCGCGGACTGCCGCGACCATGGAACTGATGAGGACTTGATCTGTTGGATCGTCCACTTAGTGAATCAAGGTCAGGTGCCACACCGCAGGAACCTAATGTTGCTTCAATATTTGCCAGGAGGAATTGATCTGAGTCAGAAGAAGGGTTTATGGCAGAATTTGAATCATCGTTGGCACCATGAAGACCTCTGTGGGTTCGCAATCTATCAGAGATTTCATTGACAGCTGCATTTAAGTTCGGTTGGTAAGTGCCACTGGCGCGGCAATAACTAATAGATGATTGAGGAGAGACCCTGCCATTCTTTGGCTTTAGGCTTGTGTTGTACTGTTGAGGCTGCGGGTTTTGGTTGAAATGTTGAATCTGTTGTTGCACTTTCGAAACCGAAGAATTTCTATCCTCGCCTTGTGATGACAAGTTGTGTTCGAGGTTGCCAATACGTTGCGACAACGATTCATTGGAAGGAGTTCTCCTGTGTGAATTTGGAGGGATATTAAGAGCTCCGTTTCGTTGCTGTTTAGCTAGTCGCTTTTGTCGATAGCTTTCCAGTATCTGATCAACCGCGGACGAATTCGATCTACTTGAACCTACAGATCCTCCACCTTTGCGATTTCTATGGAATTGCTGCTGCGAGGCTGAAGATTCATTGGACGGTACTCGTCGATGTATTTGTGCAATGTTAAAGGTTGAATTGTGAGAAACTTTACGAGAGGACGACGAAGACGAAATGACGTCAAAAGAAAGAGCGTTGTCTTGATCTTGTTTGGATGAGTCCATTGTCGTGGTACCAATGGGCCAACCTGGATATTCAGGTGTCTCCGATACAGCAGTTGGATCTTGCGAAGAGGAGCCTGTACCCTTCTGGCTGCCCTTCCCTGATGGGGCGTGTGAACTCCAAATCTGATCATCCTTCTTCTCTTCAATGAACTGAGGCGATGAATCCCAAATCATATCATTAGTGGAATTGGCAAATCCATTACTGCTGCTGAATTCACTGCGTTGTTGCCTTTTTACATTATCTATGCTGTCAGTTTTCCACCCTCCCCCATCGAAAAAATTATTGTCCTTATCAAATGCAGTCTCAAACCCAGTAGAAAAGAAATTGGCACCAAAGCATTCTGTTTTTATACTGGCCTGTGCCTTGGTTTCTTTTTGACATTCTTCCCGCCCCGTAATCCAAGATGAAGTGGTTGTATCGAATGGATCTGCAGATTCCCACCCAGTAGATTTTAATTCCTCCTTCCGCGAAGGACTCGGACTAACCAACCTGGGATTCTTACTCTGTCGTGAACAGGGCGGGGATTCTGATTGTGTTGGCAATATCGGTTGCAAATTTCTTGGTTGTTCCTCTGATTTATTGGAATCAAATGCCGTCCATTGACATTGTTCTGAGAAATGTTTAAAGGAAGAGTGGTCTGTCAATTCCGTATCAACACTGAACATATCATTTTGATTGGCATCATGATGATGATGTGTGCAATCATTTGGTTCATCTTCTTCAAGACTTGGTATAATGTCGGGTGGATCATCATATTCCATGTTGTTGTTTATTCCGTTCTGCGCACTGCTGCTAGCTTTGCTATTAGAACGTCCAAACGCCCCAGCTTCCAGAAACATATCCTCTAATTTTGGAGGACTGCGGTCTAATGATGTGATGAATTCATCCGTGGTGGATGCTGTGGAGATATTGGCGTCTGATTCGTAACTCATCTGCCTTTCATTAGTTGGTGGAAGCTGGTCTTGTGCAAATGTATAGCTTGCTTTGCTGTTATTAGTTGCAACGGCACCATCTGATGTTTCATAACTCGTTCCTGCAGCTCTTAAATTGGAGCTTCTCGTTGCAGTTTTGGTGGTGGTCGCGCTTCTGCTGTTGCTAGAGGCTGTGACACTGGAGGTAGATGTGTTCACAATCCTTCTTTGTTGGGGGGGCACTGAGACGCTACGTGATTTCACTTTATTTGACTTGGCTCTAGAAGATGATTGAGATGCCGTGGTCTTTCGGGAATCTACAGAGCGTTCTCTTGATGAGCGTAGCTTTGGGAGAGAGAAGCGGGGCATTATTGTTCGTTATGTGTGCACAGTGCACAAAATAATATTGGGATCCCTTATTGACCCGAAAGCAAGAACAGCTCAGTTCAATTCAATAGCAGTCACCGTTAAGATGATGGCGCAGTGCAATTGGTGAACTGTATCAGGCCAAATCCACTGTCGCTGTACTTGCTTTGAGATAGTGCTCCTGCTCTTGCTCCTGGTTTGCTTTTGCTTGATATTGCTCGTTGTTGGGTGTTGGGGGATAGATGCGATGGGGCGGGGGGACTGCATTGATCTTGCTATTATTTTTTGTCTTCGGCATTCCCACAGAAAATCGTTTCAAATTGTCGCACGCCTTTTGATGCCAAGCCACCCCCTGCTAGCTTTTGCGCGTTGGATGAATCACTGATGTGCGTCCGTTGGAAAGCCGTTCCAGGTAAACTTCTCAATTAAATCGTGTGAGGGAGGTGTGAGTGGAATGTACCTTTGTAGAGGAATATTTGATTATGGCGCACGCGAAGAACACTAGAAACTAGAACACACACACATCACAATCACAATCCACAATCAAAAGACACCATCATGAAGCACACCAAGCCGGTGTTATGCTGCATTATATTCTGCACAATAAGCAGCACATCAGCCTTCCTATCACCAGTAAAGCATAATAACGATGTTTATGGACATAATATGAATATGATGTTGTCATCAAAACTCTTTTCGAGGTATGATCACAACAGCATGTCAACAACCGATCTACAGAGAAGGTTCTTCCTATCACAAATAGTAGCTACAGCTTTATTATTACCCTATCCATCAATCGCATCAGAATCTATTGCAAATGAACAGCTTAAATTTCATTCAGCAGCCTATGGTCAAGAAGAATACACAAATTCGATAGTGGCTTCTCGGGATACAAACATCAGTCCACGCGAAGTGTATGATACAATTGCTTCAGATTACTTAAAGGACGTGTTAAATGCAGTAAGCAAAGAAGGTGGTGTAGCTAGAGCACTAGATGTTGGGGCGGGTGCGGGTGTATCCACAGAAGTGCTTTATCGGCTCGGCTTTCATCAAATTGATGCATTAGATTGGAGTGGTAAGGCATGGCAACGATATGTGGTCGATGATCCGTCAGGCTATTGTCCATCCACTGTCAATTTCTACGAATTGGATGATGAACGATACTTGGATCTATGGAAATCAAAGTATAATAATGCACAAGAAGGATTGTTTGATGTCATTATATTTAACTTTGCGGTGAATGAATCCAAGGCTAAACAATTTGCAACAACATTAATCAACAAACAACATGGGATAGTATTAGCACCAATCAATACAATGAATGATTATTGGCTTAAGCAAAATTACAAAATTATGGATAGTGAGGGGCGTGCTCTTTGGAGCACTGCGGATGTGGGTGCTTGGAGTGTTCAATTTCAACCGGATGTAACGCAAGACACGTGTGCTGGTGTTTGGTGCGCTCCATTTAATGGATTTCAGAAGAAAAGATAGTTGATCTTAAATGCAAGTTTTGAGGAGACATAGAGCTAGAGAAAAGAGGCGAGGCCGTGAGGCAGAGGAAGATAAGAAAATGCTGTGATAGAACAGGAGGATAAAGGGGATCATGTAGCTTCTGGAGAGATCGTGGAGCAAAAAAAAGTGAAGGCAGTAAGGCCAATGACCAATCGACATGTAAATGAAGAAAAGCAGGGACCCATTACAACAAGCTAAAATCAAACAAAGACAACAGTTCAGACTTGGATTCATTCACATCTTTTCGTCCACCACTTCATCTTCGTCTGACTTCTGACGGAAGCATAGAATCAGCACCACCACAAACCCTAACAAAGCCACTCTTCATTCCAGAGTCCAAATGGGTCATCATTGCCCAACAGGAAATACAACAACAAAAATACAAGAGTGGAAGAACGCAATGTAAAACCGAAACAAAAGAAAATATTGCAATCGCGTGCTGTTGTCGCCGAAGCTGTGGCAGAAAAAGGTTCGTCTGTCAACACATCTTCTATGCTCGAGACGATGACGAGTTTGAAGTAGGAGATGTAGCCGATGACAATGATGACAACTTGACTCCAGATATGAAACAGAAGGAAAGTGATGCATGTGGGAAGTACTACGTGAACTAATGACTATACTACACGAAGCCGATATTGCAGAAAGCGAAGGAAAAAGTCGACATTGAAACACGAAGTACATTGTCAGATGGAAAATTGCACAATCAAGAACGTCATCATCTCTGTCTACCGAGTGAGAAGGGTAAATACATCCAATGATCCCATCATCTCGAGGCTTTCTACGTGGACTCTTCAAACCAAGCGGGCAGAGAAGATGTTTGACATAATGCGTTGGAATATTTACGTGCGGCTAGGCGCGAGGACAAGATTTATTAGTTTGCCTTACCTTAGTGGAGGTTATGGAAGGTAAGAAATTTGGATTTGCGGGATATTCTACAGGTACAAAGGGTTGGTGAAAGAAGATAATTGATAAATCCATGAATTTTGTTCCGACTGTTAAGGGCGAGACGAAGAAAGCGACGATGTGTGTGAATAAGTCATTGGATTTTAAATGATTTGGCAATCTAACAACTAATCTCCAGTCGCAAAGAAACGAACAGAGAGATCATAGCATGACTTCGAACGATGCAGCGACATTTAAAATAGAGCTTTTAAGTAGAGGAACGAGCCAAGCGACTACTGTAAATGATCATTAAGTGTTGCCATATCTTTTAATAACTAAGGTTTATTGTTTCTTTGAACGAACTCATGGAACAAAAAACACACCAAACTACTTTCATCTACCAATATCAGAACAAACGACAAATATCTACTACTCGAGGCTCTTGCGGCATACTCGCCTCCTCCACCTAGTTTCTTCTGCCACTAATGAAGTTAGGAGTCTTCACAATGCACACAGAAACAACGTCGCACTTTCACTAAACAAGTTTGGCATTTTTGGGAGTCTTTGCTTTCTTAGCAGTCTTTGGTGACACGGGTTTCTTAGTGACTGGTGACTTCGTAACAGGATTTGGCCCTGGAGCTGGGGGAGAGGGATTTCCTCCTTGAATAACTGTCGGGAAATCAGTTTGTTTGGTTGGAGATGAAGTGGCCGGTGCCTTCGAAGGGGATGCAGTGACCGGTGCCTTGGAAGGAGATGCGCTGACCGGTGCCTTGGAAGGAGATGAAGTGACCGGTGCCTTGGAAGGGGATGGAGTGACCGGTGCCTTGGAAGGGGATGGAGTGATAGGTGCCTTGGAAGGAGATGGAGTGACCGGTGCCTTGGAAGGGGATGGAGTGACCGGTGCCTTGGAAGGGGATGAAGTGACCGGTGCCTTGGAAGGAGATGAAGTGACAGGTGCCTTGGAAGGGGATGGAGTGACCGGTGCCTTTGAAGGGGATGCAGTTACTGGCGATGCAGTTACTGGTGCCTTGGAAGGGGATGAAGTTGTTGGGGCTGCAGTTACTGGTGCTTTGGAAGGGGATGAAGTTGTTGGGGGTGCCTTGGTGGGTGCAGTGGTTGGTCCGGCAGTGGCTCCAGCGAATGCTAGACATTCGGATTGTGGATCTGATGACTGATCCGTTCCTGCTATAACTCCAGTACCGGTCCTTGATTTGCACTTGGTAGCATCAGACACTAGACTAGTGCAGTCCCACGATGGCTCATGTACACAGTATATTGTAACGAAAGTAAAAAATCCGTTTTCAACTACTTCCCTCCAAGCCCCTCTCAAGAGAGAAGTCTGGTTTGAGCCTTGGGCTATGCACTGGCAAAGAGTTGCCAATGTAGCACGATCATCGTCAGAGGGTATAGAGCAGCCCGCAACAGTCCCACTAGCTGGAATTTCTGTTAAAGAATATTGACTTGTTTGACTATCAATGCATTCGCCGCCAGTACCCGCGCTACTCCATCCCTGTAATGACACGAACGATTAAAGTTAGACATTATACATTACACTACCAAAACAATGGATAATCATAAGAGCCTATAACATGAAGGAAGCATCTCACCGGAGGAAGTTGCTGGCCAGCTGTCATTTGGGTCTGAGCAGTTGCAACGAGCAGGGGGAGGGCAGCAGCAGTGATCTTCATGATACAAGTTTGAGTTTGTTTAGTGCGATGATTGTGTGAAAGTAGGTGAAAGTATGTTTTATGGTACCGGAGGTGGTGGTGGTGTTGCTGGGATTTTGTTGTGACATTGTGTGACATGATATTAATGAACGGCAAAACTGAGAACCCTGGGTACCGGTTGTAGCATTTGACGCACGTCTACATTCGTAGGAATCATTAGATGCTAGAGGCCTTTACATATTCTCTCAATGAAACAGTGAACGGACTCCGATATTATGATAACTTCTTCGCAGCGCAAGAAGAAGGGCGGGCGGGGGGGGGGGCGCGGGGCGGCACGCGGCACATGCATGATACGAAAAGATACTACGATACATCATGGTCAATGAGAATCAACAATTATCATGTGTTGGTGAACTCTACGGACGGAGATAGACTCACTTGGTAGATCAATCTCCATTGGGAGGTGATCATCAGCCATTGCGACTGAGGATGGAGTGAGGAGATCCAGCTAAAGCAAGTATGTAAAACAACATCATGAAGCTCAAGCCAGTAAATATATTCTGCATAATAAGAAGCACAGAATCACACCAAAAATCTCTTCTTCTACTAAGCAATACATAGATGTATGGAAATCAAAGTAGGATTGTTTGATGTCATTATATTTAACTAAACTTTGCGGTTAATTAATCCAAGGCTAAACAATTTGCAACAAAATTAATCAACAAACAACATGGGATAGTATTAGCATAAATTAATACAATGAATTATTATTGGTTTAAACAAAATTACCTTTGGAGTAATGTGTGAATGTGAGTGCTTGGAGTGTTCAATTTCAACTGGATGTGACGCAAGACACTTGTTCTGGTATTGGGTGCGCTCCATTTAATGGATTTCAGAAGAAAATTATAGTTTGATCATAAATAAAACTTTTGTTATTTCAGAGAGTACTGTTGTCTAAGAGTTCATTCTGTTGTATCTGCAAATGCGTACAGCTTGTTTTGTTTGATGTATTCCAAGATTGGACTAGTTACCAAATTGCTTAACACGAACTCATTTGTAGTGCTTCTCACGATTGATGACGACGTATCATTCAATGAAGGGACGGTAACCAATTGAATAGATGATTTTGATTCATTCAAGAGCTGCCACTTAGCAATACATTGTCGTATCTGATTTTCCTTCTCTATCAGGTCATTCGTGTCCAATTTTCTACGAAACACTATCATACGATGCCGAACAAGTTCAATTACTTCATCCCCTCTTCTCCATTTGCCATTTGCCAAGTCTATAAATGTATCTGCCCCTAATGCCAATGTGAAATCCACTTCTGGTTCATTTGAGATCAACATTGTTAATAGATCTGCTGTTCCTACTCTTATAGATGTTTTCTTGCTCTCGTCACTACTTTTAGGTACATCAAGATGCAAAAAATATCAGCCAAGTGAGTAAATTGTTTGAATATTGAGTCTAGTTACAAAGTGCAAGCTGCAAAAAAGTTTCATCTTACGTGTTCTTGGCTGCATTCTCAAAACAAATACGTTCTGCTTCTGATACCACAACCTTGGATTCGTTCTGAAAAAGAATGCGGCACATTTCGATTCTTGATGAAAAGGGTGCCTGCTTTCCTCTTTTGCTCTTAAAAGTGAAGTAATGTTATATATCAAATCATGAGTCAAATGCACAACCACAGGAGCAGAGATTCGAGTACTTAATTAGTAATTAGAATCGGCAATAAGGCTCACCTCGAACATGTGTTTATAAACGGGCAAGATGCGAACTTCATCAAATTCCTCCAATGATGCAAGATGAGTAACAATACCTAAATGCCCACCACGTCCGGTGGGTGGATCAGCCGATGTGCCGAAAAGGCACACGCGTTTTCTAACTTGGTTCATCGTCTCTCTTTCGTCTTTCGTTCTCTGGTTCTCTCGATTCTCGATTCGCCAAAGCTATGATGGTAGATGGTAGTGCTCTCCCGGTTGGAAAGGTAATAATTATTTATAATCTATGAGTTACCTATTGTAAAATTTTTCATGTCGATGCACAACATCATTCTCATCTCATCATCATTCATCATTCATCATCGATCGCTTCTAGCTTCTATCTAGCTCCGCCGGCTTGCGTCCACATCATAAACATAGCAATCCAAAGACAAAACACACCCTATCAATCATGATAGACCCAATGGCCAATCTAGACCCTACTGCCCCTGGTGGTGGGAACCCCGAACTAGATGCCGGAGACGGATCACGTGAAGTGTTCGACATGGATGCGTACAAAGCCAAGTAAGATTTCAGATTTCTATCTCTTTTATTAATGAACGAATACGAATTCTAAACTCGCATTTCTTCAGTTTTCGAAAGATGGATAAGATTCGATCATTTATGGGGATTGTTTCGGGGTGTGTCGCCGGTGTTTGTGGATTGACTGGTCTGAGTGGATTAGGTGAGTTGCATAGTAGTTGCGGGGCAGCTAGCAGCTACCTTTGCATTGCTGTTTATTTTTTCTTGGCCCATCATTTTGCGATCTCCCTATCATAACTGTATATCTCATTTTCTGTGATTTCTTCACAACACACAGCATGCTTCCTAGTCCTACACATCACAGTATCACTCTCGATCCTAGCTATGAAAATGAAATTCAGCTTGCATTCCTACTCCATATCAAAATCGCAATCAATCATATCGTTTTTGTTGACAGATCTACAAAAATGTGCTTTGTCGTTTATGTTATTTTGGACTCTATTCTTTGGGTTGGTGTATTTATTTTGAGAACTAGACGTAAAAATGGATTATTTCAAAAGAAGGCATGCAATGCAACATGCAACACAGTTTTTTGGTCACTTTTTGAGATAAGAATCAAAAACAGGATATGAACTAAGTGTTTTAAACTTTTATTGATTACTGATACAGCCGAATCAACTCATCAGAAACTGCACTCGGTGTCAACACTCCCAAATCAGTGAACAGTAACGTGATGTACTTGGCAGGGGTGAAATCACAAGGCGGGTTCTCTACCACTACTGACTTGGGCAAATCAACCTCATACTTTTCCAAACTTTTGCCAGTGTTAGCAACTTCTCCCTCGTTCTTCTTTCCGCCGCCATCTCCACTCCAAGCCAGGGTATCCAGAAACTTAATACCATTAAACCCCCCGTCCTCTTCTGAACTAATCTCTGGTAAATCAGCATTGTTTAAAGGGAACATTCTTGTGAACTTATAACTCTCCGCAGCAACATAAAATGGAACGCCTAATTCCTTCGCTACTATGCCCAATGCAAAGGTCCCAACTTTATTTACCACCCCTCCATTCTCAGCTACACCCTCGGCGCCAACCAACACCATGTCAATCCTTGTCCGTTCCGCGATATAACCCATGGCAGAATCTAAAATCAACACTGTGGGAATACCAGCTGCATCATAAGTCTTGGCACTTTTGGCCCCCCCTGCGTCGGGTCTTCCCTCCAAAACTATCACTTTAAACCGTTTTTTCTCCACTGTAGCTGCACGTAATAACAATGCTTCTACTACACTCGATCGTCCATGTGTTAATATGGTTGAGCCCTCTCTGATAAAATTACATGCCGTGGATGCTATCCTATCCCTCGCTGCCAAGGAAAACTCAGCAAACTTTGTACCTCGTTCCAGCACTTGAGATTTACATAGCGTAAAATCAGGTGTCTCGAGAGATGCCCTTGTGACGTACTTTAGAAAAAGATGAGTGCCCGATGTTAAGGCTGTATGACTTCTATTTGCCAGTAGATACTTGATCGATTTACCATTCCCATCATCAGCATCAACTTCTACCGGACCGCCACGCTTTGCAAAATCGACCATCATGTCACTTGCCTCTCGTAACTCCGCCTGAAGTCCCATCATGGTTTCGGCATGGGAACGGCGAATAGTGGAGAGGAGGACGCGGATGGCAGCGACGGGAAGCGGTATGCGTTTTGAGGTGGTGGAGAGGAGGTGTTGGCATAGGTCGGTGATGGCAGGGTGCTGTTGGGACGAGGACATCATGGTGCTATCTACGTAGATAGATGGAGGATGGAGGGCTTTCGGTTTTCGTTGTCTAGAAAAAAATACAAGGTTCAATCTTTGGTGGCATCCATTGAACTTTGAAAGCTGTGAATGGTATCATTCACACTGTGACTACCTAGATAGGATTTCTTCCACAGGCGACTTCCTTTCAGCTGTTCAGGATAAGTTTTGTTGAGCTCGTGATTTTCTAAAGGAGGATTACATAATAAATTATTACACCCGATCCATCAATAGTTTAGAGTTATGCAAAAATATATGTGAAATTGCCTTGGCGTTGAACTTCCAACTTATATTGGACTTCGACCCTACCATCGCCATAATGTACATCTGATAGCTCACGACTTCATATACCAGTCCCCATACGCTCTGTGTCACTATTAGTGCGGCCATTACTTTCTGTTTCACGTGCACCGTCTTTTTGTTGTATTTGCCAGCAGACAGTCGAGTCAAAATATTTTGATAAAGATTTCATCAGTGAATCACTTCGCGACCGGTTTTGAATCAATTGCCGCCCGCAGATCATCGAGATTTATATGTTGAGGTGTAAGCTAGTCAAGTTGTTTCACAACAAGAGAAATCATGTTAGTTCAAGGAGAATGACATTAAAAGTAAGTACAACACATAATATTGAACACACCTTAGATAACAGCTCATCTCCTGACTCAAGCTCGTGATAAGTGAAATCAAATAATGGTGGCAATGGATTACCATTCGGCAGTCTTGTCCGTTCGTCCCTCAGCTCATCAAAGAATTGATGTGAACAACCCTCCAACGGTTTAATACGTCGATCTGGTGCATATGCTAGTGTGGATCCAATGAAGTCGATGGCATCCTCTGGTGTTTTTGATCGGAAAACTTTGCGCCATTGACATGCCTTGATTTGGGGAAATTTGAATTCAGTGTAATTGGAATTCATGGCACTTATTTCTTCTCTTGTTGGTGTACCAAGAACCTATATATTGTACCAGGTTTAAGGATGGTATCAAGGTTAGCATTTGGAATGGTGAATTGTATAATGTAGAATAGAGACGCGTAAACAAGTCATGCTTCATTATGCAGCGCACTGATAGGCACTGACCTTGATGATTTCAACTAGCTGGTCAACACCAGAATCCCCTGGAAATAAAGGTTGTCCAAGCAGCAGTTCTGCCCCAACACACCCTGGGAAAAATAGATTCTTAGCTGCAGTACAAAGATAGCAAACGTATTTGGCAACATATGACAAAAACCTCACCTTGACTCCAAATATCAATCGCAGTCGAATAATCAGTACTTCCAAAAATCAACTCTGGCGCCCTATAATACCTACTGCAAATATAACTAACATTCGGTTCCCCCCTTACCAAGGCCTTGGCACTACCAAAATCACATAATTTCAGCTGCTGATTCTCCGGGTTTACCAATAAATTTTGTGGCTTGATGTCACGATGACATATCCCCAGGGAATGAATGTGTGAGAGGGCACGGGAGAGTTGATAGAGGTAGAGTTTAACGTAGAGGAGTGGAAGGGGAATTTTTGATTTTTGATGATGACGTGAGATGGAGTACACAGTTTCGGGGACATATTCGAGGACTAGGTTGAGGTAGAGTTCGTCTTGTTTTTCACCCTGGTATGATTGGTAATAAATGAAGGGAGAGAAGAAACAGAGTGTAAGATATATATGGTATTATTCTTGGGACTGGACATGGTTTGTGTTTTTTGCTTGTCGAATGAAGTTCAAGTAGGCTAGAGCCAAATTAAAATTGTGACGATTTCATGATGTAAACTTAAAGAGGCAGTCAAACAAGATAATCAACGAAGCAGATCGGAACATTATTCACAACTGAGACAGATTCAAAGATCCATCATGTGGTCAAGGCAAATATCAAGAGATAGATTCCAAGACACATTATATGGTCAAAAGTTAAACTCAATCAAGGCAACAAATGACTCATATGAAAAGCAAGCAACTCAAGCATCTAATCCATGAGACTGTAAAAGACAGCATCTACATTCTTTAACAAAAAAAGCATGGTCAAAAAGATGAAAAGAACTAACCTGACTATAAAAACAATGCTTCAAAGCAACAATATTCGAATGACCATCCTTCACCAACAATCTCATAATCTGCAATTCCCGATTCTTAAACCTCTTATCCTGCAAAACTTTTTTAATTGCCACGATTTCCCCCGTTTCCACCACGGAGGCTTGGAAGACTACGCCGAAGGATCCGTTGCCTATGATACGTTCGGCGGAGTATGAGATGGTTTGTTCTTCCGATGTTGTTGTTGTGGTTGTTGTGGATGTTGCATTATTTTTAGCACCAGGTGGCAGACCCAATACATCGCGTTTAGGCTGTGGGTCGGCTAGGGAGTTGGTGCGATTTCCCCGTGTTGCCTCGGCGGTCGTTTGGTGTTGTGATGAGGACGATGCGGCTGCCTTGGCATTAGATGATGCTGTTGATGTTGAGATGCCGATTCCCCCGTCAACATTCATCGAAGCACCTGAGGTTTGTCGAGAGGGAGAGGCCGAGGCTGGGGGTGTTTTGTTGGCTGCTGTTGCCATTGTTATTACCTCTTAATAATAAGGAGGAGGCTTGTCGTCGAGCTCACTGAAAATGAGAATCCTTTTTATTGCTGGTGATTAACTACCAGCCCCTATGTAATGCAAATCGAGCCAGATTTTGACTTTGCAGAGCAGCCTTGGATTCTATAAAATACAGGTGTGGGTTAAAGCAATGATTGACTTTAAAGACCTTCGAGCACAAAGTATGAGCCAAGAGCCAAGTCGGTTGAAGTTGGCCGTTTTTTGACGACGGTGTCAATGCAAATCTGCTGTCTTGAGATAGATGCAGCCAGAGTTTTCAGCTGAGATGAAAGAGCCGCCTTTTAATGTTGGAGGATGTTTAGCGGGTCAGATTCGAGCCATTATCATCTATCTGGCTGATCGTGACTATCTTGTGTGAAGAGTTCGGCTTCTTATTCATTGTCCGATCGCAAAATGCAAATGGATCTTTTGTCTTTTTTAGTCACACTCCGCTCTGTCAGAATTAAGTCGGCAATGCCTGTCGACCAGTGTGGTGCGTTACCTAGAGGTACTCTTCATGGTCTTGACATTGCGATTAGTTGCCCCCTAAGTTCGACCCATGGTTCGACTAACTGGACCCTCCATCCTCCATGGACTGTGTTCTGCTCCGTTTTTTGGGCCCGCGTCACTCGCCTTAGCTTTCGAGCGCCAAAATAATCGTCAAAAGCTAAGAATATTAGATCAGCCGATCAAATCTATTGCATTAATACAACCCATACACAGCATATCCANATTACAAATCATCCCTACACTACCCGATAGCTCATATTTACAATGGGGTTTGGCTGAAATGGAAAGAAAACTCTCTACCGCGTCACCGGCTTGACACGCGTCGATGTTGCAACAATCACAAACGAGAGAGCAGAAGAAAGCAACCAAGATCGCTGTGCTGTCATCGATTTCAACTGTAAGAACGCCGTGTATTTTTTTAGAAGTAAAGCGATGGGTGTCGTGGAGGAGACTGCAAAGTTTTTATCACAGTGGGCATCGTATGATGTCGTTGCTGTGCCTGTTTGTGATGGCAACAGTCGTGCGTGATCACCAAAATTGCATCTCACAAAAACCGAGCAACAAGAGAGAAGAATCATATCAGCGCAATTGTAGATCGTCAGAAATTTGAATGAAGTTACTAGTCAATTGAATAGTGATGGTCTCACTGCGGAGGAGCGAGCTGCTGCGACTACGGAACAGAAGCGTTTGTAGAGATGAAGATAAAAAGAGCAGAGACACAATCAACAAATCCTGTCTCTTTGCAATTTCCGACACTGTTAGAGTCCGAATTGGAGCGTATAAATGCTCATAATCCCATTGGCGAATACGGGGGCTATGTAGGCAGAGTCAAGACAGCTG
>JALLPH010000146.1:0-33482 GCA_036939855.1 Cyclotella choctawhatcheeana
CTACTTGAGCTACTGGTGTGTGTTTTGTGAGGCGTGTGTTGGCAGTTTTGAAGTTATCACAGTTGGCGGCGATTTGTGCTGATTTTTGAACATTTGGATTGGATTTAGATTGTTCTGATGGTGTTTTGCTGGTGGTGAGTCGGCTGGCTTCATATAATGATTTGATGTCACCTTGGAGGAACTTATTGAGTCGTTGTGAGATGAGTTTTCGAGTGGTGACCTTGTCGGGATCAGGATTTGGTGCGAGTATGAGTTGTTCAAATAATATAACCAGTAACCAAATGGGTGTTGGGTCATAATCCTTGGAATGTTGGTCACGAATGCTGCGTGGTTTTTTGTTGGCTTCATTGCAGGTGGCGAGTAGTTTGTGGAAGGTTTCAAGTACGTCGTCTTGTGTGGAGAAGGTGAAGCTGTTGTGGCTGATGAGTGACTGCCGGAAGGTGGGTATGGATGGGCTCAGGTTATGTAGCCAATTTAATGTGTTGGACCAGTTGGTGGTGGTGGTGAGTGTACTCTCTGGTGATAGTTTATTGAGTAACTCAGAGTTAGTTTTATTCCTGTATAAGACATGTTCTTTGGACAAGTGTGCAGTTAGTGTTTTCTCTGTACAAAAGGATTTGTTGCACTGGCGACATATAAAGATGGATGCAGTAGATAGTGTAGGGTCACTTAGCGTGTGTAGTTCATCCGTGTGGTGTTCGCGTAAGTGTTGTCGTAGTAGGGTGGTGGTTGCGAGTTTGTTTGAGCCCTTGCTGGAGTGATGACAGCATGTTTTGAAAGGGCAATGGTGGTCAGTTAATCGGGTGGCTTAGTCTGTTTTGGAGTGCGTGCCAGACTCGGGAGGTGTGTTGTCTGGTAGTGTATTGGTTTGGACGTAGGTGATGTATTTTTGGAAGAAGTCTTGCTCATTGGGACATCTGTTGATGAGATTATTCAAGTCCATGATTTTGGGTGGGGATGGGTCACAGTTGAGTTTGGCTTGTTGTATGATGGAGGTGGTGGCTAGTGTTTCTGCGTGTTCGTCAATCTTGTAGTATGAGTAATTGCAGGTATGGTTGTTGATGTGTCGGACGTAGAAAGGAGATTTGAAGAAAAGTCTGGGTGAAATGTTGCCAAGGGTGTGGGCAATGTTGTTAATGGCATGGTTGTCTTCTGATAGGAGGATTAGGGCTGGGTCGATGATGGTTTCGTTGTCTTGGTATGAGCCTATTTTGATCGTGTGGAGGTGTGGTAGGAGGTGTGGGATGTGACGTTGTAGGAAAGAGTTGGCGTCATAGTAGGTGGTGAATAGGGGAATGGGTAGGACGGCTCCGTGGTTGGATAGGTGATCGTTCGTTGCATTCATGGCGGTGCTCTGGCGTTGTTTTTTGTGGGGGGCAGGGTTGTGGCTGGATTGTGTGGTAGCTGAAGTAGTGGTGTTGGTGTCGTCAGTATTGTTTTGGTTGAAATGGACGTTGGCGGGTTGCCCGGTTATATTGAATTTGTGTGGGAGTTTGGCAGTGTTGAAGGTCTCGTGATAACTGCCGATGAAGTCGAAGGGGGGTGGTTGGCTATCGTCGGAGTTGTTGTAGTTTGAATCGTCGAAGTTGTCCTCTCCGAATGACTCCGTTGGGAGGGATTCATTGTCAGCGATTGGTGGTGGGGAGGGTGGGCCAAGGCCGAATCTGACACGTCGTCGGTACTGGGCGGCTTTCCAAGGGGCCGAGTCGATGGCTTGAAGGCAGGCATCGTTCATAGAAAAGATGCTGTGATGAAATGATAAGGGTGTGTGTTCAAGTCGTGATAGGAAGACGTCTACTGTGTCGTGGATGGTGCTGGGGTACTCGATTTTGTTTGTTAGGCGGCGGCTGATGCGTGTGTCACCAAGGAGTGAATCAGGTAAATCTCCGGAAAGGTTGGTGCTGTGTAGTCCGGTAGTTTTGTGTAACTTTTCAACAATGTCTTGTTCGGTGTGGACTTGTGGGTAATGTTGGGTAACGTATGCCATTGCTGCGGCGTAGGTGGGAAATCCCTTGTAGACGGCTCCTGACACTCCATGTACCTGAATCTTGAGTTTGTTCCAATGGCCAATGGCAACTGCTCGTTGCCCTCCTTTCCCCCACACTACAGCGATCCAGCGTGGATTGTCCGATGTTCCGAGGCGGTCCCAATGGTTGGTGAAGGTGGTGGAAGGTGTAGTATGTGTGGTGGTAGATGTTTCTGTGCGGGTTTGAGAGTTGGGTGGTGCGAGTGATGGGACTTGGTGAAAAATGATGGATTGAAACCCGTCTGGGTCGTTTTGGCGGATTGTGGTGGTGTTGTTCTTGCGGCATAGTAGCTGAATGCCATATTGTTTAGAGTTGTCAGTGGTTTTCATGATGGTTGGTATGGCGGCAGTGATGTCGGTGAAGTTGGATGTGATTTCTTCACATGATAAATGAATGGATGGGATTTCACGTTTGTTGATGGGGCCAATGGTGATGGAGGTATGAGAATTGTTGAAGGTGGACGCATCCTGTTGTTGGGACTTGATGATGTTGTTTCTTTTATTGTTATCTGGTGGTACGCCGGTGATCACGACAGCAAGGTTACCGAAGACGTAGACAGGGTTATCGGTGCCTAGGAAGATAACATGTTGGGCTAGGTTTTTGGAGAATTGGTCGTTGGCACAGACTAGTGCAAGCATCTGATTGTCTTTGGAGAAAGGTTGGTGTTTGGCGTTGTTCTTGGGTTGTTTCTTGTTAGAAGTCCTGTTGTTGGAGTGATTGGGTTGGTAGGGAATGATGCCGAGTGAGGTAGATGTGAGGTAGCTGTTTGATAGGTAGGGATCGAATTCAGGGTGGGCTTGTGTGTCGCGGTCAATTAGGTCAGAGAGGTATTGGCTGAGGAATTGTTCTCGGGAGAAGAAGCTGCTGCTGACTTGTTTGTAGGTGATGCCCTGAAAGAAAGCAACGATAGTAGGGGCGGTTTTGGAGTCAAGTCCGTTGAGTGGAGCTGGATTGAAGCTGAGAGAAGGCATGAACCACGTGAACGGGTCGTCTGATGCGAGTTTGGTGTTGTGGCGTGATGAGCAGTAGTGGTAGATGTTGTGGAGGCATTCGTTTACTTCTTGGGCTGGGAATGGGCTTCGAGATTGGTGGTATGTTTCTAGCTTGGGGATGGTGACGTCAATGTATCCAGATAGTTTGACGTCGCTGCCAACTTTGCGTGTGGGGCAGTCTTCATTGTGTACGAGAATGAGTTGTGTGGAGGGATTATTATTGGAAGAGTTGAAGTCATCAATGAAGGCTTGTGCTGGGATGTCGGAGGTGAACTCGCTGTCGAAGTAGGAGTTGGATGAAAGGGTCTTGATGGTGGTGTGCCAACGTAGGCTGAAGGTTGGTATGTGGCTGTTTTGAATAGGAGTATGTCGTAGAGGGGTTAGTGTTGGTGTGGGTGAGCGACTGAAGTCGTTTATGTCGGTGGCAACTGAGTTGGGTGAAGTGTAGTCATTCGTATTGTGAGTGGAGGTGGTAGACGAATTGTTGGAGACTGTATTGGGATTGCTTCGGTGGTTTGAGGTGTTCAGGGCGTTGAGATATGTGGTAGGAGGGCGAATTGGTCTGTGAGAGTTAGTCTGGTTGTGGTGATTCGTAGTTGTAGGGTTAGTGGGTTGAGTTGGGTTATGAGAGTTAGTCTGGTTATGATGGTTAGTGGGTGGAGTGTGTTGGGTTTGATTTGGGTTGGTAGTGGCGGTGGTATTATTAGTTGTAACATTTGTAGAATTGGGTTGGACTTGAGTACGGTGGTCAATCTCTTGGATTTTAGCAGTAAGATTAGTCATAACCTGGAGTAGTTGGTTAAACATAGTTGTTGTTGGTTGCTCTGTCGCCGTGGGAGGTACTGATGTAGATTGATTTGTCGTGGTAGTGTCGTTGGTGTTGTTATTGCTGCAGTCCATTGGAGCGACGCCAGAGTTAAGGCCAGTGTTATGGGTGGTGTTGTTGGGTTGGGGTTGTGGAGATTGGTATGGATCTGGCGAGACGTGTGGGTTGATGGTGTTTGTGAGGCCTGGAGGTGTTGGATGGCTGTGGGTGTGTGTTGGCGGTTGTGAGGGTCGTCTCGTGGGTGTGTTTTGAGTGGTGGATTGGTTGTTTGGGTTGCGTGGAGGAATGTAGACTTGGGGTGGTTGTTCAGGTGTTGCTTTGGATGAGGTGATGACTCTATCGGTGACGCTTTCTGGTGAGGTGGGCTGATTGATCTGTATCTTAACTCCGGTCGGCATGATGGGTGGTGTGGGTGGGACCTGTTCGATGTCGTCTGTGGGTGTTGCGGCGATAACTTCGTTTGGTGTTAGTGTAGAAGTCGTGATGGGTTGTTCGAATGGGAGGTTACGGTCACGTTGGTTGGATGAGTTACTTATCTGTTGAGTCTCGGCGTTGAAGAGGGTCTCAGAATTCGCTGGCGACAGTAACGACGGTGACGAATGCGGCGATTGAGAGTCGTCGTAATCGAGGGTGGTGGTATTGGTGTTGTTGTTGCCGAAGATGGAAGTTAAGATGCTCTTTCCTGACATGGATGGGTTGGTGTTGTTGTTGCGGCGGTGGCGTAGTTGTTGTTTTTGAGTAAGAGGTGTGAATAATGAGTGTGTTGTGAGGAGGGCGGTTATGATGAGTTTGTGTCGTTGGTGTCGTTGGTGTTGTCCGGGCTGGATGTGGCGATTATGGTCGTTGGTTGTATTGGTTTGTTGTTGGTTATGGATGGTTTTGTTGGATGTGTCATGGTGGATGGTGTTGGTGAAGGGGGCGACGGCTGATGAGGCTGTGTTGGCGACAGTTTTGGAGATGGCACATATTGTCTGTCTGATGAGAAGGATACCCAGGAATAATAAGGAGAGATGTGGATTTATCACGTCAAAGTGTATGTTGGGAGTGCGGCATGTGTCATGTGTGTTTGTGTCAGTGGTGTTGTTGGTGGTAGGTGGGAATGAGGGGCATAAGTGTATTGTGTTGGAGTCACATGTTTGGCACAGTTTGACGTGAGTTTTCGGCCTGTCAAGTGATACACATGTATTGCAGAGGCACGCTTGTTGTTTTTTTGGTAACCATGGTGTTGTGTGTTGGGTATGGCGACGGCGGCGGTACTGGCGTGAACGATGAAGTCGTCGGGAGATAGTGTGATGTATTTGAAGTGTATTGAACCGGCGTCCGAAGAGTATGGTAGCTGGTTTGAGGTTGTGTGGTATGATGCGGTGTAGTAGCAGTGATCGTAGTGCGGCGGTGACACGGTTGTGAGTGTTGCTTTGCTTGCGCTTCGCTGGACGTATCAAAATATGATCACTGTCGTCGTCTGGTGGTTTATCCGGTGGTTTGCGTTTGTGTTTCTTGTGATATGTTTCTTTCCATCGGCGTCGTTTGGACGATCTGGCTTTGCTCTTGTGGTTCATGTTGGTGTATTGTCGAGAGGTTGCGATTTGCGATAGCTGTTGCGAGATGTGAGAGCACCGAGGCGTAAAATTTAGGGGGAAACATTGGTCGAAGACGGATTGGCTTAGAACTCTCGACTCGAATCATGCCGACTATGTAGGTAATATCAAAAACGTCAACACAAAACACAAACAACTTCCAACACCGCCATCATGATAAAGCTTTCGCTGCTTCTTCTGTCAAGCTCTCCTGTAGTAGCTTCAGCTAGAAACTCTCGATATGTCGCCACCTCGTCATTTGTCTCATCATTCCTACGACCATCATGTCGAAGCCTTCAGGCCACCTTTATTAGAGGTGCACCAGCTCTACCTATTGATTCATCAGCGACTTCAAGGATCATGATGTCGACACAGGCACACCAGAATGCGCCATTAGTGTCAATTTCTGACTCATTTGATTCTGGCAATGGTGAATTGGTTTCGGCGGAAGTTGTTATGGATGATGAATGTGATGTATGTGTGAAAGTTAGAATTAGAGAAGATCCGTGAGTTGTTCAACTTCTCAGATACAATTTTGATTGATCATAGCATCTGTGTACCCAATGTAAATTGATCGTCTCAATATTATCTTCGACACTTTTTCCCCACGTAATAGATACACACAGTTAGAATCCAAATCTCATTATCAATCATTCTTCTTCCGGTCCACACTCCACCCCACCTTATCATTGGCATTGCAGAATAAAAACAAGTTTCGAGTAAAATACATTATAGAAAACGCAGGAACAGCATCATATGCTAAGGCATTTCAGGGGTACAACACCTTCTTCTCGTATTTTCCTTTCGAATCGGCTACATCATGGAAGAGAATCGAGACTCACTACGATGAAGTGAATGGCTGGCTTATTTGGAATCATGAAGGTACCCTTGGTGGCAGCAGTAACAGTGTTTATTTTGCATATTTCCCTCCATATACGTATGAGAGGCATTTAGGATTGATTGCTAAATGTGCAGGTAAGTTTGTTGAGCAAGTTGTTGAGTGCAACCATGTTTGAACTTTAATCCTTACACATCACATCTATTTGTAACATATGAATCTTAATGAATGAAAGCATCTCCATTATGCAAAGTGCATTCCTTAGGCCAAACACTCAAAAATCGGGAAATAGACTGTGTAACTGTAGGAACTGGCCCAAAAATATGCTGGATTATCCACCGCCAGCATCCTGGGGAGAGTATGGCTGAATTCTACGCGGAGGGACTGCTGTCTCGTTTGCTAGATGATTGGGATAGCGTGGCTAAGAAAGCCCGTGAGCTTTACACGTTCAACATTGTACCTAATGTGAATCCAGATGGGTCGATTGCTGGGAATTTGCGTGTGAATGCTTTAGGATCGAATTTGAATAGAGAGTGGGCACCTTCCTCTCCTCCTGGTGACAGCGATGAAGAATGCAAAGTTCTTTACGAAGCACCTACGCTTGAGAGATCACCTGAAGTGTACCATATTTTACGTCATATGGATCAAACAGGGTGCGATGCATTTTTGGACATCCATGGTGATGAAGAGTTGCCATTCAATTTCCTTGCTGGTAGTCAAGGGATGCAGAATTGGAGCAAGCGCTTAGAAGCGTTGCATGGAGCTTTCTTGGCGTCATACGAACGCGCCAACTCGGATATGCAGGCGCAGGTCTCCTATGAGCCTGATAAACCGAATGAGGGTATGACTAATATATGCTCTAATCAGATTGCCTTGCGTTTTGACTGCTTCTCTGGGACGCTTGAAATGCCGTTTAAAGAACTTTGGCAAAAACAAGGTTGGGGTCCAGAGAGAGCGAGGGAGTTAGGAGCATCAGTATTAGATCCATTGCTTTATATTTGCCCATACTTACGAGATAACAAACCATTTTGGGAGCGGCTCCCGTCAGAAGATGCGTACATTCATCCCTCATCCGAGTATAAGTCAATGTCTCATGAGTAATTCTTTAGTTCTTATGATGTCTAGGTGAAGTTGTAACAATCACTTTAGTAAAATTCAACTTTGCTAAATGTTCCTGGAGTCTAATTGAATACTACAGCTGTTCCATTAGCCATTATTAGCTTCCTTCCTTCAAAGCAGTTTGTGCCATCTTCAATACACCTTCATAATTCTTATTCCCTCCTATGAACCCAGCGGCGTGGCAAAACGTACATCCCGCGATCCCTGCAATCTTTTCCAACTCTTGATCCCGAACTCCTCTCCATTCTTTTGGCAAGCCCAATCTGTTCTCAAACGCCTTACCTTCCACGGGCACAGCTTGCACTCGCCACATTCCCGATTGATCTGTGTACAATACAAACTTGATACATGGATCAATGCCCTCCGCATGTTCCAACTCATACAAATGATTTTTCCAAGGTAGCCCACCAGAATGAAGTGCGATAATTTCGCCTGAGGAATCACATTCGAATCGATTCTTCACTGCTTCCTGAACAAAAGAACGAGCCGGCAAATCTGATTCCACAATGTGACTTAGTACGCTTAAAAAGTCTTGCCCACACATGTCCGAGGCAATTTCAAATCTTGTATCTGGATCGGGAGACGTTCCCGATTCATCTAGTTCATTCCACCGCGGATTGCATCGACTAACCCTAGACGAAAGACCAGTTCTATCATTGTATTGAAGTTGAATTGATTCAGAGCCGGGCGGAAGGAGTTCAACACCAGTATCGATAGCGTCAATTGGTTCCATGAAAGAGTCA
Source organism: Cyclotella choctawhatcheeana (assembly GCA_036939855.1). Lineage (NCBI taxonomy): Eukaryota > Bacillariophyta > Thalassiosirophyceae > Thalassiosirales > Thalassiosiraceae > Cyclotella > Cyclotella choctawhatcheeana. The sequence goes on from JALLPH010000146.1 coordinate 8,123, forward strand.
TACATTTTTATATAGGCCTAGATGAAAGGAGACGACCGATGTCATATGCTTATGCAACATCAAAACCACGTCCAAGTATAATAGAAACCTAACAACTCTCACCATTTTCAACAACTCCTGGTCCAATCCTGGGTAATATTCTTTAATGACATCCATCCCGTAATGCCTGTAAACCAGACCCGAAGCACTCAACTTTGTACACCTTTGAACGACACTCCCGTCCTTCATTACCTTAGGCTCGAATTTTTCGTCGTATCCCCGTTGATGGTGATCATACTTCAGATGATGGTGATCATATACACCACCTACATCGATTACAATGTCACAAGTCTCTAAGACTGACGGGTCTCTGGAGCGAATGACGGGCGAAGAACGATATGCCGGCGTTTGACGTAATAACCAAACGCCCAGGGCTTCGTCCGCTTGGAAGGTCCCGGAGTGTGTGCCGATGGTTTTGGTGGAGGCCACTTCTGAGTTTGGTTTGGCTCGTTTGTAGGGAAGTGTGGACATGTTACGTAGTGGTAAGACAAATACTGATGGTTTGATTAATCGAGGAGCTGCTGATGCAATTGGTGAACGGAATAACAATGGCGTTGCAACTGCAACAAGGAGCTGCATTGACCTTCGAACTCTAGGGGTAATGGTGATGTGTCCGAGGTCCGAGCAAGCCAAAAGTCAGTTATCAGTTTTACATATCAGTTATCAGTGTTAAGTAGTGTAGTTTTGGTTTTGGCGGGCTGCCGGTCTGGCAAATTTGCACACTGACTTTTGCCAGGGCAAATTTGAATTTGCCCAGTTTTGTTGAGTTTTGCAATTTGTTGAGTTTTTTGCACTTCAATGGAAAACTGAAACCTTGTAGAAACTATATAATATCGATTCCTACGTGCACCTTTTGAGCACCCCGAACCCCGAACCCCGAACTTACACATGGCCATCCTTCTACTGGTGATGTATTATGTATTGAAATTACGTGGCCAGTCCTTCTACTGGTGATGTATTTAATTTTGTAGACTTCATGATTCATGAGTCATGCTGAGTTGTGACAGAATCATAACTTACTACAAATTTCAGTACGCTTGAATTTTTTACCCCGAAGTTGAAAGAAATGACGCCCAAGATGAAAGAATTTCCACCCAAGAGTAAAAAATTTACTCTTCCTTTCATATGATTCCTACGTGAAATTACCTGTCTTGTGCGATTCATGGAAAGATATCTTGAAAACCTTTACACATGAAACTTGCACATGAAACTGAACTGCCGGAGTTTAAGATATCTTTCCATGAATCGCACAAGACAGGTAATTTCACGTAGGAATCATATGAAAGGAAGAGTAAATTTTTTACTCTTGGGTGGAAATTCTTTCATCTTGGGCGTCATTTCTTTCAACTTCGGGGTAAAAATTCAAGCGTACTGAAATTTGTAGTAGCATGGTAGTGGTGGGTTTGCTGCAAGCTGATGCTGTAAAAGACTGGATAATAATAGTATGACTATGAAAGCAAATGAAAGAAGTAAATGTTGGGTGATATTCTTCAGGTACTTATAGTAAGTAATGGCTGTCTGATTTAGGCTGGTGGGTTTTATAGTCGGCCATACTATCATATTTTAGAATGTCTCTACTTGGGGTATCTTAATATGTTTTTTATGACACCATATGCTTGTTATATTAATATGTGTTGTATAGTTAAGTATGTCCCACATTCCACATTGTGTGGCGCCAACAGCGAGATCTTGAAAACAAGGCACGTGCCGTCATGCTGACATAACTACATTCTGTTTCTGTTCTTTAAGACTAAGATTCACTCATACTGTCAACGTGTAAAAATATTTCAAATTGACCATTCAATCGTCCGTTAGGTTGCGCCTGGTGTGGCCGGGTAATCCAGAACATCCTTTGTACGTACAGTGGAATCGGCACTTTCTCTGCTTGCACACCGTCCAAGCTGAAACCAGGCCAACCTGGAATGGGCCTGAAAGATCAGAATGATACAACACCCACAAGCCTACTGTCTGAATGTGTTGTTAGAGCTAAGTGATTTATGTCCCTCACATCTCGATATTTCTAGTTTACTCTCTTCCCTCACCTCAGTCACTCAGTCTAAGACCACATTAATAATTAATAATGAGGCCCATCAATGATGACAGTGTGTAACAGCACGATGCTACCACTACCACGCACACAAAGTTGGAACAAAGTTGGATTTTCTAACTTACTACTAGTAAATTATGGGTATCAATATCAAGGCAAGACGCTTCACACACTGATCACAAATCAACCGCTGCAATGAACCGAATGCACGATGCGATGAATAGCTCGACTAATTTGGCGGCTGAACACCCCACATCCCACGTTTACATGGTGTTCTTGAAGTCTATGTCTTGTTCCAGCTAGGATTTTGAAGCAATTGGATTCTTCCCGACATTGCAAAAGCCGATGTTGTGTGTCTTGTTAGGCATTTTTGTGCGGTGAACACATAGTAAAATCACCTCAAAAGCAAGCCTACCATTCTGTTCTTTTAGATTTTGAGGTTATATAAAGCTGTTTCAAACTGACGTCGATTCATTATTCCTTTCAATTTCAAAGTTCGAAATCTCTCTGCGAAATTTGAAACAGGCCAAAAGTTAATGATTTCTGTAGTAGTTGAAGGATATATATCATATCTGAGGTAAATTGTTTTGCTTTTATGTATTAATGTCTTTAATTTATACGTTTGAACTACCCTACATCTAGAGATACAGTAAGTGTGGATCTTAAGGAACAGAATGATAATGAATGCGGTCATACACCAGTCCCAACTCCAGAAATAATCCTCCCACCAACTAAAACTCTCAACGGATGTGGTTGCTTGTGCCAATACAGATGTGGGTTGAGCGGTACCACGGAGCCATCCCAGATTCAAGAGCGGTTAAAATTGAAAATGAGTTAGTAGCTGCTATCCTTTTGATAGAAGCTAAAAATGTGTAGGAAGAAAGTGCTCAAAATAGTCTTCTCCGTGTTGGGGTTTGTTTTTACTTATTGAAATTATTTGGCCCTCTTCCTTCTCCATTTATACTGAGCAGGTCTGCCATCCTCCCCGCCCGCAATCTTTCTTCTTCGTCCTTTCATCCCACACTGCTTTTCTACCACTAAAGCCTCCTCGGCTGCTTTCAACTTTTGGACTCTTTCATTCCTCATTTCCATTTCAGTGTAAGCTGCCGAGCGTGATTTGGCAACACGTTTCTCGAGGTACCGCTGTGCCTTCTTTTGCCTTTTGCGTTGCTTCTCACTTGTTGGTTTGACATCCTCCTCGTCGCTGTCATTGTAGTAGTCATCATTTAAGTCTTCCGAAGTCACTTTCTTGCCAAGCTTTTTTATTGCCTCCTTTTGCAATGCCTCGACACGTGGTCGATTGAATGTCCGCCCCATCAGTTCAGGAACTGTATCAAAATGTTTTGCAGCATCAAATTGTTCTGCGTCTCCTTCAATATACACTGTATGCTTTCTCTTTTTCCCCATCTTATCCTCCTCATCAACACCCGTCAAGTAATGCAAAGAGCTCTGCAACTTCTCAATCTTACGATCATCCATAATACGCTGCATACGTACGTAATTCAAATCTTGATCCTTCATAATTCGAACAGCCTCGTCACCTAGCCCCTTATCTTCCAATTCCTTCCTACGAGTCTCGTGAGATTTTACATGCCTACCTGAATTATTACCACTCATCCCATCCACCTTCGCTGAGTTCATGCCCATATAAAACTCATCAGGGTTGCGATTAGCCGCCTTGATTCGCATGGATTTTATGGTCGATTGTTTATTTTTGTAATCGGATGAACGGACGCGATAATCTTTTTTCTTTTCTAGAAGACCGAGGTGGGAGCGGTGGAGCGGTTGGGAGCGCTCCTTGTGAGTTATTCGTTTGACGGCGTTGCGGAGGGATGACATGGTTTATGTTGTCTGGGGTGTGAAGTAGTAATAATACTATGTTTGATGCCAGGACCTTAGCGATGCTTGATTTTTGATGATGTTGATTGTGTACGAGAGTTTTATCTCTCGTTTCGATACATTGGTGGCCTCTTGATCGATAGTTGTTGTTGACAGGGTGTTGGCAGGGTTGATTTGCTGATGATGTGATCGATCGATGGTTGGTGGATGGGAGAAGATTGCTTTTTAGTGTTAGAGGTAATATTGGAAATAATAAAGGAAGATAAGGCAGGTACTCACAATTACCTTCTTCTGAGATTGAGATTAGCGAACTCCTCTCTCTCTATCTCATCATCTTATCTTTCTCCCAGCTTTCTCCCACACGCTGAGTACGGTGTATCACATTAGACATGAGACTTCGGATTGAGAAATGTGGGACTTCCCAAATTTCTATGGCAAATTGTTCGATGTATCTAGAGTTCTCTCACATAAAATAAACACAACAAACGAACAAATTTCAATTCAAGACCAAAAAGACGATGATTACTGAGTGGCTGTTGCTAGTCTGGATGTTGTTAATGGTACCTTCTGAGTCAAGAAGGCTTAGTAAATCTCCCAAACCAGAAAAGACTGAGGAAAGTGAACTCCCACAAGATCTTACTGATCAAACTGAAACACAACAAAACCAAGACCGCGAATTTAACCCTTGCCTTGAGACACTAGTTGTTTATTCTGATCCCAATGACAACTTTTTTGATCCTGATTTGATGCAAATTGTCATGCTAGATGTGAGTGTGTACATTTATTTTGTTTCGCACAAGAAATATCTCTGGTCAGTGCACCTAAGCTCATTTTTCACATTTTCACTTGAAACGGAATGATCTATTGTGTACAGAGTTCAATATGCTTTGACAAAGATCTAACCGTGTGTACTTCACCGGAGGGCAGTACAGAGTATGCTAATGCAGTATGTCACATTATTGATCCATGCTTTGAAGAACAAGGTTGTCTATCTTACGCACTATGCAATCAAGTAGTTACAGAAGAAACTCGTGGAGTTGTTATGACTGGAAGCGGTATGGCCAAGTTCGATTTAAATATCCCAGAAGACAGCCCCTTAACAGGTCAAAGCGAGTTTCTCTTCGTACTGCCTGATGTGGCTGGTAAAATTACATCTGATTTTGATGGCGACGTTGTCACTCATACAGTGTGCTACACCTATTTTGCATAGACCTTGTGGCCCTTTGAAATGATTCCGACCTGCAATAGATCTGTATTGATTGCTGAACCTTCGATTTAAATTACGTGATAATACTATTTATAGTCCTTCTGCCTGCCAAACCTTCGATTTGAATTACGTATTATACTACTATTTAGAGTCCTTCTGTCCATCTGCAAAGTAAATAATATCGTAACAATTAATCCGCAAAGCAAATTTTTGGACAATTCTCAATTCAACCAATCATCAACCTCAGCCTTTGTCAGAGGCTTTGGCTGTGTAACAGATCTGCTTTCACTTAATGGGATTAGTGCACGGTTTCCTGGACGAGAGAACACGAGGATCAAGCAATGCTGAGTCTGAGATCGGAATCCAGCCTCGCAGTAAGTCAAGTAATAGTTCCACACGCGCATGAATACATCATCGAAACCCATCTTCCTTACTGTAGAGTCGCTAGCATTAAATCTACGACGCCACTCCGCTAGAGTTTCGGCATAGTGTAAGCCAATGTTGTCAATGTGCTCCAAGGTCAACGTAGACCATTTGTAAGATGCGTCCATCAAGGCGTGGAGCGAAGGGCAGATGCCGCCTGGGAAAATTATGCTGTTGATGAAGTCAGTTGTGCGAAGATATGTCTCGTATCTCATCTCTGGGGTTGTGATTGCCTCCATGACCAACACCCCATCATACTTCAACAGTTGTTCCACAGCCCAATAGAACTCTCCCAGGTGTTCGTGTCCCACAGCTTCGATCATTTCACAAGATATGATACGATCAAACTTTCCCCTGTTGTCCAATCTGCGAGCAAATGTGCGATAGTCAATGACTTCAAAGTTCACAAGATGCTCTACGCCCTCTTTTCTAACACGTTCCTCAGCAAGGGCCTTTTGTTCCACACTCAGTGTGATACCAGTGACATGGCAGCCATATTTCTACAGGAAACATCATTAGAGATGGTAACACATCTGATGGATATACTCTCTTGACAAATCGGCTCACCTTCGCCGCATGGATAGATAAACCTCCCCATCCAAAACCAATGTCAAGCAACTGTTGGCCCTGTTGGAGCTGTGCTCTATCACACAATGTATCTAACTTTCTCCATTGGGCCTCCTCAAGAGTTCCCTTAAAAACAAGTCCAGCTGATGGTTCTCCAAGCTTAGGAGGAGCAGCCATTGCATCATAGATAGCAGAGGAATACATCAGTGTCTCTTTGTCCAGGAATGTTCGGAATAAGTCATTCGAAATATCGTAATGGGCATCTATCAAATAGAGGAAGATCCAGTGATCCAGTGAAGAAATCAATTTCAGTTGTGACTGAAATGACAGTATCCACACGAGGATAAAGAAGACAAGTGACTTACGAATATTTTTCAAGCTTCCACCTCTTTCAGAATTATCCATCAGCAACTTGAACCGAAAGAAGTTGAGAAAAGATCCTATCTTTGAAATTGCGAGACCTGAGGCATTCTGTAGGGCATTAGAGTAGGTATGCTGCTTTGAAGATCGAAGCCCAATGGTCCTTGTGTCACGATTGCCTACAAATAGGAGGAAAAGACGAGTCAAGCCAATGGGATCTCCGATAATCTTGTTGCTTTCGTGCTTTGATGTGACAGAAGGAGAAGAGAGCGTCCACGGGTAATCATCTTCTTTCTCCAATGGCTCTACCAAGAAGTGCCCAGCCATGTAAGATCTTGCCAAGCCCAGATCATATTCAGTTGCTGCAAGTGCAAACATGGCGAATTTGAGAAATCAATACTCCAAAGAATTAACTTAGTACAAGATCATTATGAACTCACCAATCTTGACAAAGAACCAGTCGTCAAATATCCTGGCGGTAACAGGATGGTTGTCTCCTTCAACAGGTGTTTTATCTCCAAAAGAAAGAAGACTTCCATCATTCAGTTTGAGCTGTAATTCACCTTTCGTGATGGCAAGTTTGAGGAAACGAGTAACAAACGCACGACAAAGAGAAACTGGAACACGATAGGTGATCAAATGTTTAAGCCTGCGCAAGAACGTATTGTTTTGCTCAAATGTAAAACGAGCTAAATCAGGCGGAGGCAAGACCAAGGAGTCCTCCTTTGCCCACGGTAAAGGTACTCCATTAATGGCAGTCGCCACATCAAAACCATGTCGACATCCATCTTCGTGAAAGCCATATCCCATGTATGCACCGCAGAACCACAGACCATCCTTGCCTTGGTACTGTTCCTTTATTTCAGCTCTACCTTCGTGCGTTTTGTGAGTGAATTGCGGATGAGCCATGATCTGTCTGCGATATGTCAACTCTTTCTTCGGCTTTGTGTGGGGATTGAGCGACACAAAGACATCCGTATCTGTCGATAAATTTTGCAACTTGTTAATAAAATAAGTCACATAAACACCACGCATCCTCCCATTTTCTCCTTCGAGATGTGACATATTGCCATTACTGGCATTACCATTTGTGGCACAACCATTCTGTTCCTCCATTATCTTGCCACCAAAACCAGAAGCAGCACCCTCCATGGCCTCATGCTTCGTCTTTCTTTCTGTTTTGTGATACTTCGTCAACAAACTACTTTTGCCCATGCAATTCCAGCTGCCCCACGCTGCCTTGCGCTGCAATGGCACAGAATAAGATATTCAAGTACAATAAGATTAACATCATGTAAGGTCTCGATAATGCCAACTAAAGAAGCTTACCTTTGGCATCAAATCAGGATCTGAATGAACATACACCACGTTGTCTCCATATTCAATCTTGGCAAGTGACTCAAGCAAACCATGATCAATTCCGTCTCCCTTTCCATCCACCTGACAGGATTGAAGAATTGCCAGTGCCTGTGGTGAGTGACAGGCAAAGACTACCTCATCAAATACCCCAACGGACTTGTTTCCAGTAGTGAACAATTCATACTGCACACCACTATCTTGTCGAATCAACTTCTTCATTCCCACAATAGGCACGCCCGTATGAGCATTATCACCCAAAATCTCCGTCATCTTAGAGGTATACTGAATACTTCTGCCAGCAGGTGTCTGATACTGCGGTCTGTCGAATAATTGTAGCATACGATGGTTACACATGAATTCCACGAGGGATAAGGCTGGGAATGAGAATACATCTTCAACACTAGCTGACCAAAGAGCTGCCTGTGATTGAGTAAATATACGACATAGACTTTAAGGACAGATTATCATGCATTTGAATCTAGATAGTATTCCACGAATCATACCATCATAGGGATTAGGTAGTAACTCGCAAACTCTTGACTGTATCCCTCTCTATTCAAATATTCCCCAATGGTAACTTCTCTATAAGGGTGATCTTGGGGTAACAACAAGATGTTACCAGCATTGGAATTGAAATGGAGCAAGTCACGCAGAAAGGTGTAGAATTTAGGGGATACCAAGTTGAGAGGAGAGGCAAATAATCCAGAAAGGCCTCCGGATGACCATTCCACTGTGGATCCCCGATCAAGTGAAATTGAGAGGGACATATCTGTATCTTCGCCTGTGACTCCTAGGTGATCGAACTGGGCAAAAAACAAGAGTTTTCGGTCAAGATATTTGATAAGAAAAAAGAAGCAATGAAAGCAATGTTGAGCACCTTACGAGCCACAAGTGTTCATACTTACCCAATTCGTCATATTGGGATAGTTGCCCTTATTGTAAACCATGAATCCGACATCAACATCGACCTTGTTCCCACCACTCTTCTTATCTCGCACGTCCCTTCCACCGCCATACTCCTCGCAAGTTTTATTCGCCGTATCTAAAGTTAACGTATGTGCGTGTCCTCCCAATCTTGATTCCGATTCGAAGAGATGCACGTCATGCGAGGCGGAGGTATGAAGATGCCATGCGGCGGAAAGACCGGAGACTCCCCCGCCGATGATTGCTACACGTTGTTTTTGATATTGGGGCTTCATGGTGAGATGTTTTGTGAGGATGAGTTCAGTGAGTCAGTTCGATCATCTCTCTTGGTTCGATGATGGCTCTAGATAGCGTCGTGCGTCAGAATAATAGTGGTATTGAAAAACATATCTTGCAATTATTGCCTATGGTATGGAAAATAAGCGATTTGCGTCCCTCGCCTCTCGGAATTTTTTTGCTCCGTCCCCGCACCCACTCACCTGTGGAGGATGCTGGTTTGTATCGACCCCGATTTCGTCCGTCCCAAGGCTGTTGTATGTGCTCAGAGGACTCTCTGAAACCATTGGTGTGAGTTCATAACATAAGTAACTTCATGGCTTAAGGTTAAGAGTTGATGATCCGCAGCTACAACTAGTCACAGTATTTATGGCTTAATTGGCTAGTGGCTAGTATGGCAAAATCATGATAGTCTCTACCGTAGAACTTGGTGTATAGGGAATAGCTAAATACTCTTTGTATAAGGAACAGCGAGTTAGACATCGGCTTATTTAGGCCGCAAATCAAACCTTAAAAGCACTGAAGACATATATGAAAGTCATTTCCCTTCACATTCGCTACATGCTGATGTGCTTCGCTTGAAATAATTCGGCCTCGTTGTCCAGAGCTGGCACCCCCCCAAAAAGGTATCCGGAGTAAAAACCCATTCCCTATACACCAGGTTCTACGGTAGAGGAATAAATGTACTACATACAGTAGCCTATCTTGATAAAAACAGTTTCAAGAGTTATTACCTACCCTCTACGCGTAATATGTTCGAGTTTTGGATCATGCAAGTTTGGAATAACAAATCCTTTTACATAATCATTATCATTCGTTCCCTAACCAAGTGTTATGAACTCTTCTGGTCTACTGTCTGCTGTTTCTATTGCACCAGTTGGATTTACAATATACAAGGCAATGACCTGTGTTTGTGGCACAGAATATAAGAGTTTCCATAAAAGACAACATTAGGATGGAGAGATATTATCAAACAGAAAATAATATAGTTTTCTCCACTCACTGTTCTTCCATATCTTCGATTCCTCAAACCAATCAATACCCCTCCACTTTCTTGTTTAATCACATGTGGTAGACATCCTAATTCAACTGGATACTCCAACAATACTATTGTATCTTCTTTTATCAAGTCTGAATTCGCAACAGCATCTATCAAGTCAGCATACACAATTTCCTCGTAGGGAGGACAAAGTGTAACGACGTCATATTTGCAATTGGGATCAATTCCAACAGTCTCTGGTTGTCTCAATGCCCTAAAGGCATCAGTGCATACAACTTTAGCAACTGGTTCACCTTTCTCGCCAATCCCTGATCCTAATCCGCCCTCGTTCCAACCGTCAAAACCCAAACTTACAATATTTCTGTTACACGTCTCACAGCAATTGTCTGACATATCTACAAAGGTACAATGCCAAGCGCCACGACTCAAGCTCTCTATTCCCACTGACCCAGATCCACTAAAAATATCCAAATGTCTGGTTCGACACTCCCTTCCTTCTTCATCATCATACAGACCAAAACTAATGAGAGTCGAGTACACTGCTTCTTTAACTTTCCCCATCATTGGGCGTAGGTAAACATCAGGTGATTCTAATTTACGACCTCTGTGCGAACCACCCAATATACGCAAATTGGATGGGTTGTTGTATCGCTTCGTATCACGACCTTTTCCCTGAGCCCGAAGTTGGGCGGAGCTGGAACCTCCCTCGTCAGCTGGCTTGTTGAAACGTCGTGTACGTGAATTTTTTGGTACCACGTGCCCGAGTGCAGGTCGCTTGGCATTCACTTTTCTCTTCAGATTTGCAGGTAGATCATTGGAAATTATAACTTGAGACGAATCTGTGCTCATTAATGGGCTCGTGTTATATCTGCCTGGCGTCGATCTATGCAAAGAAAATGCATCAGCATCGGTGGCTACAGAGGCAAACGAAAAGTATGACAGTACGACTGTTAATAACCTAGGAAATCTAACAGTAAACAGCCTCTTCTGCTCTTTCTTCAAATCCATTTGCAGTTTCTGTGGGTTGGTTGATCGAGTTGATAATTAATTGGTGAAGGACGGATATGCGAGATGACGAGTGGGTTGTGATGGTTGATGGATGGATGGCTGTTGATGGTGCGGTGACCGGTGACATTGTGTGAGAGATGAGTGGTGTGTGGTGTGAGAGATGAGTGATGTGAGTGAGCCGTGAGCTAGCGTGGCGTGAAAAGAGAATCTTTGTGTGACATCTTTGCCGCCAGCAGAATCAAAAAAAATGAAAAGAAAATCTTTCTCCCTCACTCACAACTCACAACCACAACTGACTTCTGACTTCACTCCAACCCAAAACGCAAGTACACCACCCACAGCCATCGACGCTTTGCCAACAACCCCCATTCTCAATCTGGATACAGTGCATTTTCATCAATCAGCAAACTATCTTGACGCGAAAAATTGTTCAAATCATTTATTTGATAACAGAACGCAGCACATATTTCCTTTCAACCATAAAATATCATATCTATCAACACCATCAAGATGCTTTCATCCAGCTTTCGACTCTTAAACCAACCTGCCGTTCGCATCGGTGCTGATGCATTCATGAAACATGGCTGCGTCAAGCGTAGTATGTCTATTTCTGCTTTGTCGGGATTTGAGGGAAAGCATTTCATTTCAATTGATAAGCTTAGGTGAGTTCATCAATAGCTTCATTCGCAAGTGTTACATCGTTTATCTTCATCAGACGGTTCTTGTTAATGTTGCATTGCATAATCCAAACTGTAAACAGTAATGAAGAACTACGTGGACTTCTTGATCTCTCCAAGCAGTACAGGGACACATATGGCAAAGCCTCCTCCGTCGAACCCACAACTGCACCTAAACCTCTCACTGGGAAATCTGTCAGTATGATCTTCCAAAAACGTTCCACTCGTACCCGTGTTTCCACTGAAACGGGTATGACGCTCTTGGGTGGCCAGTCTCTTTTCTTAGGACCTTCAGATATTCAATTAGGTGTCAATGAATCCATGCGTGACACTGCTCTGGTACTTAGCAGATTCAATTCCATCATCTTGGCTCGTGTGTTCTCTCACAATGATATTACCGAATTGAGTAAACATGCTACTGTACCCGTTATTAATGCATTGAGTGATATGCATCATCCTTTGCAGACTTTGGCAGATTTGATGGCACTGGAAGATCATTTTGGTGATTTGAGGGGCAAGACATTGGCTTGGGTTGGAGATGGGAACAATGTACTTCATGATTTGATGCTCGGTGGTGCCAAACTTGGGATGAATATCCGTATTGCCACTCCTGCTGGATATGAATGCAATGCTGGAGTCCTCGAAACTACCAAGAAACTTGGTGCTGAAAGTGGTACTGAAGATGTATTCCTAACTACTGTGGCGTCTGAAGCTGTCAAAGGAAGTGATGTAGTTGTTACAGACACATGGGTTTCCATGGGGCAAGAATCAGAGTATGAGAAGCGAGTGAAAGAGTTTGATGGTTACCAAGTAAATGCTTCATTAATGAAACAAGCCAATCCGGGTGCTGTTTTCTTGCACTGCCTTCCTCGTCATCCTGAAGAGGTCAGTGATGAAGTATTTTACTCTGATCAAAGTTTGGTATTCCCGGAGGCGGAGAATCGAATGTGGACTGTCATGGCGGTGATGGCTGCGCAATTGGGGAAAGTCTAGGTTCGGGCGTGGCCTACAGAGCAGGAAAGAGTGACAACAAGATTGCATGTTCAATACGTAGGTTAAACTTAATTGTTGTGAGCAGAGATTATGATGATAGAGATGTTATGTCTAAACCTCTTGCCTTTTAACAGTACCACCACTAATGACTGGCAGAGCTTCTATTAACATCGTACCATACATCTCACCTGATGTGCACATGGCTTCCGATTTTCCGTCGATATGCCCTACCAAAAGTAGATAGCTTTGTGCCCACTTTCTGTCATTTTTCGCCAAACCCCCTGGCCCCCCCCTGACAACACAACGCAGACAAAAAACGCTGCCAACAAAACCCACCTACAACAACGAACAACTCCCTCATCAATCCTCAATCCTCAATCCTGCCTCATGTACTGGTAGGTACTATCAGATGTTACAATAGAAGTGATGAATGGTTGTCTCTAGAGAGAGGGCATATTATTGTTCTCTCGCCACTAATCTTAACTAGCACAGAAATGACGTTCGGAACAACCCCAACGGCAAGTGACGGCCCGTCTTCTTCCGTGGCGATTGCAAACTTTTCAACGTATGAGGACTTGTCTAGCAGACTGGTCCTGTTACCGTTCAATGATGATGAATGCACGGGTGCCAAGGTTTGCTCTCACAAGGTATTGATTGAATCATCATCTTCTGCTGTACGCTCAACGGACGAAGAAAGGAACACACAAACTGCCGATGACACTATCGATGACAAAGAAACCCAGTGTGCATCCGATGGAAAGAATGCTGAACCTGAAAGCATTACCCCCGAAAATGCAGGGTCTGAGTCTGATAGTTCATTGCCAATTGAAATTGAAGGTAGTGAATTCAATAGTGATACCGCGACAGAGAATCAAAACGCCGGTAATGATAATACAAAAATTGATGATTGTCCCAATAATAGCAAACGTGATTCTGCAGTTAGAGATACGCAAGTTGAAGGTGAACGTAATGATGGCTCAAACAATAAAGATTCATCGGGTGCTGCCAACAATATGTTGATTATGATTACTGATGGAAGAGATGATTCTACATCATCTCAGGCAGAAGACAGCAGCAAAAACGAGGAATCTCGAACAAATTTGCCTTCTTCTACTACGGGTACAAATGAACAAGCTATACCTGTGGGATACGTGCTAGTCAAACTGACAGGAAAGATCGCGTCTACGGAGCATTCGGTAGAGCAATTAGAAGATAGGGAATTCACCGAGATTCTATCGCTTCTGAGAGATGTAGCGTACCCAATCACACTTGCATTTGCTCTTCCTGAAAGCTTAAATAAAGACAATGCAAATAATGATGATACCACCTGCAACATCCCATCCGAGGAAGCATCTGAAGAAACAACACTCGATTCAGATTCGGAGAGAGATGAAAAAAACGCACAATCTCAAGACGATGATGAACTCAACAACCACGCTGTAATGGCATCTAGAGAGGAAGCTGCGAAATACGCAGCTCAGGCCGCATCTGAGCTACGTGGCAGGTTATCTCGTTGGGGATTTAAGGCCGCTACAAAGGCAGCAGAGGCGGCTCAGGCGGTACAAGAACTCAGAGAAGAGAGGCAAAGAAAAATGGCAGAAGAACGGGATAATCAAGAACCGTGCGAAGAAAAGAAATGTGATGGACCAGCACCAACTCCATCCTCAAATTCCTCTTCTGACTCCACAACATCTGACTGTTGCCATTTATTCCTACAAACAGCACTGGGATTTATACAATTAGATAAGCCTATAGAAACTTTGTCATCATCATATCTCTTCTCCCCCCAGAAAAAGTCGGCGACGGTGACAAATATGTCTGTTGTCGCCGTACGTCTATCTGAAGAGAAAGCGTGCCCTGTTGGTAAAAATGCATACAAGTTTCAGTGGTACCGATCCAAGAATGAATGTAACAACTCGGAGTCTCTGCCAACCGATTGGTGCAAACTGCATGGTGCATGTTATGCTGCGTATCAGCCATCTGTGTCAGATATTGGATATAAGCTATCTTGTGTAGTGGAGTTTGGAGAGGGTCCAAAATCACAACGATTGATTCTACCGATATCAGTGTCAACAGACTTAGACCTGCTTGAATCAGCAAAGGCAACCTTATTCAAAGACAGCAGCGAGAACTGGGTCACATTCAGCTCTCTCAAATCCTCTGGAAGTGTTTTCCGGTTTAGAATCTTAGTCTCAAATACTGGGCCTGAATCAGATTCAATATCGTCGAGCTCATTTTTTGTTGATCAACTGGTAGGTACAGCGTTTGAGCCATTGTACGAAGAATCTCTTCGGGTGATTGATGTTAAAGCAATATCTGATCCATCTCGACCAAGAAGCTTTGAGATTGTGTTCCCAAAAGCAAATGTGTGTACTGCATTGGAATCGTTAAATTATATACTGAAGCTCGATGCTCCAGATCGATTAACTCGCGAAAAATTCCTTGTAGCACTTGGATGTGCTGGTTTCCCTGGGCAACTTTCATCTCTATCCCCCAACACAACCCTATTACCATATTCAAATGATATTGAATTGACGATATCTGATGATGGCGAAAAACAGAAAGAGATAGGAGAAGCTGATACTGATACCTCATCACTGGACAAGCATCCATCTGTGTCAAAGAATCTTTACGCAATTCAACTTGAAGCTCAAATGAAGGATATGCAATCTGAACTAGATGCCAAAACTGCTCTCATATCCAAACTCCAGCAGAAAATTAATGCAACAAACGAGGATAAGAAACAGACAGAAATTGAACTGATACAGACGCGTTGCAAGGCAGAGAATCTAGCTCAATGCGAGAGAGAAGTAAAAGAAAGAGATATGTTGATCAGTGACCAAGAACGAACAATCAAGTCACTTAACAACGAAAAGGCTGTATTAACTGCTTCCGTAGAAATGAGAGATGGTAAAATTGACGCGCAATTGGAGCAAATCAAGGATCTAAAGAAGGATTTGGATAATGCAATTCGGCAAGTAGAAGAGGCTCGTAAGAATGAGGCTGAACAAGTTAGGGCAAAGTTGGAGGCAGAGAAGGCTAAGGCTAGTATGGATGCTGAAGCACTTATTGCTGAGATGAAGAAAGAAGAGGTTCGTTTTCAGGACGAATTAAAGGCAGCACAATTGATCATCGAAGAGCTAAATGGCAAATACGCATCAACCAAAGAATTGGCAACAAAATCAAGAGAGGAGTCGGAAAGATTGCTGTCTGAATCAAAACGGTTAAAAATGGAACGTAACACTTTCAAGCACAAAGCTGATGGCTTGGCCAGAGAAATGTCTAAAATCCAGAGTGCTAAGCCTGAAAAGCAACCAGTAAATAAACACGAGACAATGATAACGACGTTGACCCAAACAATCGAACAACTCCGATCACATAACAATCAGTTGCAAAAAGAAATGGCATTACTTACATCGGAAAAAAGGGGCCTACAAGCGGAGTTACAAGCTACACGCTCCGCTCACGAGCAATCAACCAGATACCTTACATCAAAAGAAACGATAACTCCAAATCGTGATGCGCTGCGAGCCGACGAGCTTGAAATCATTGTGTCAAATTTGTACCAGACCATCGATGCACAAGATCAGCAAATCAGCACTCTCAAACAGATCAATCTAGCATTGATGAAAGAAATAAACGAAACCAAGGCAAAATAAGAGTGCAGTATACCGTTAAAAGAGTAAAACAAGATTTAGTCAGTAGGTGGATAACGTATTTGATCTTCCGTCAGATCGAGACTTGAAACAATCCATGGATGCTTCAGTGCCTCCTTAGCTGTGAGTCTGACATCTGGATCGATGGTCAGGAGTTTAGTGACAAAATCTATGAACATGGCACGTTTATGATCGCCGTCTGATACTTTTCGTCGTTCCATGAAATCAGCATCGAATCCAAGACGTGCAGCCATTGTTGTCATTTTAGGCTGATATACACGAACTTGGTCATTTTCACTATCTGCTGAGCCACGAGAATCATCGTCATCTTCGTCTCGTGATATTTTCTCGTAAATCAAACCGCTGTCAGTAAAAATGCGATGACTATTTCGTCCTTTGGCAATCATGTGCTTGGGAAAAGGCCCACAGATTGCTTCAATTCTACTGAGCATTGACAACTCTGAATCATTTTGGAAAGTCACTTCGCCTGTATACATCTCTGCTACAACGCAGCCCAAAGACCACATATCTATCCTACCGTCATATGGGAGACCTAGAATAACTTCTGGTGCTCGGTAACTCCTACTTTGAATATAAGAACTCTGCCTATCAGTGGTAAAACTGCTGCTTCCAAAATCGATGACTTTAACTAGAGCTCGGGAGTACGACCTGAGCAAAATGTTCTGGTATTCAGTGATTAGCCAGAGATGGTGAGGACAATATTATATTGCAAATACTTAGCCACTCATTCCAAGTAAAAAATCTTCTCACCTCAGGTTTAATGTCACAATGCATAAGGCCCAGCTCATGTACAAACTTCAAAGCAATCAAACACTGTCTTGTTATATGCGATAAACGATCTCTGGTAAAATAAGCAGGGCCTCTACTCTCAATGATGCTCTTTCCAAACTCATACATATTTTGTCTCAACAGCTCAGTAACTATCACCAGATGCTCTCTGTGGTAAAAGAAGGATTTCATTTCAACGATATTGTTCTCTTGCACCTTTCCAGTATCTTTAAGTAAGCGAAGGATCTTGATTTCATCTATTGATTGGTCAAAGTAGTCTTTTGTGTTTTTAATAACCTTCAAACATACTTCATCTTGATATCCATCTTCGTCTTCCTCGGAGGCTAAATCAACGCAGCGATAAGCTGTACTAAATGCTGCACTCCCTAGCTCTCCTTGGACTAGATAGTTATTTGCAAATACTGATCCTGGCTTTAAGACTAAGTCTTTAGTAGGCTCAAAGCCAGTCTTTTGAGACTTCGTAATAACTGGCAAGTAAAAACATTCTAACTCTCCCTGCCTCCCTTTTCCTGGTGGGAATATTCCGGGGAAGTCAGGCACGCATTCTCTCATTTCATCTCCATCATATGAGAGAGCTTCTGCGTCAGCATAGGAGTCTTGAGTTCCTGGGCTGGCGCTATCACCAGAATCTTTGAGTGGCGATAACCCTTTAGTTTCAGCTTCATGTCGCTTTTCGTCTTCGTCCAATACTTTTTCTGCCTCTTCTAAGTCACGTTCAAAGTTATTATTCACTGCTGCTGACTCTCCGTAAGCTGTCATAATCTGCTCAAAAGCATATTCAACACTATTAAGCTCGGCATTTGACAGCTGATGAACAACGTATCCTGGTTCATCAGGATCTTCATCGTTCCATGCAGGCTTTTGATTTTGGCTATTTTGGACAAACATTGATGCTATGCCACAAAGTGAACCTTCATTTTGTAATGAATCGTCGAATTTGAGAGGTAACAGATGACCACATAGGACTGTCATGAGACCAGTGGATTGAAAATCTACGTCCCCGTACTCTGGAGGTGTCGTATAACCTTCATCTTCAGCTGATTTGTGTCCGTCACTATTCAGCGAATGTTCCGAAAATGAATCCAACTTATCGTCTTGATATTGTTGTGGGCTCTTTGCGTACTCGCCAAGATTGACTCCAGTAACGCCTCCTGGTTTCTTATTTCGTGGGCCTAATGCTGCATTGTTATTTGAGCTATACTCATCAGGATATGACAGTCTTCGGCCAGATTCGTCGGTCCACGATGCACTCATGCTATTGCCTCTATCAGAAGATGGTGGGTCAGTTGTGGGTAATGATGTTCGCCTTGGACGATGGAGTTGTGAATCAGATGCATGGTGGTCTACAGCCCATGCTGTACCGCTTCCAAGGTTACCATCAGAAAATTCCCTCAACGAATGAGAAACACCTTCGGTATCATTGTCATCATAATCATGCGTTCCGGCATCAATCTTTCTTGCATATTGCTGTTGTCTCTGCTTTTCTTCAGCATGCCTTGATGATCCCATCGCAGCACCAAATTTCTCCTCAGCATGCATACTCAATGACGTATTCCTCTCAAATTCATCTTCTTCTTCTTCTTCTTCCAAAGACACTTGATCACTATTATCAAAAGAATCCATCACAACTTTAGCCCGTCCCGTCAATCCAAACTCAACAATTTCCTCACTTGT
Source organism: Cyclotella choctawhatcheeana (assembly GCA_036939855.1). NCBI lineage: Eukaryota > Bacillariophyta > Thalassiosirophyceae > Thalassiosirales > Thalassiosiraceae > Cyclotella > Cyclotella choctawhatcheeana. Next base: position 26,982 of record JALLPH010000146.1, read on the forward strand.
CATATTATTCAGAAATGCATATGCTTTATTGATATCATTCGCGGCTTGATTAATACTCTCTTCACCGCCGCTGATAGCCCCCGTTCGATTTGATTGATTCATAACGTAATTCATTGCCTCCTCTGCTGTTAAGAAACGACCCTTCTTGATGTGATCTGCTGCCGGGTTAGAACTTAGTTTACGCGGGACAGGACGAATGTAGTCTTCGTCTTGTGGTGTAGAAACAGGATCTCTGTGCACTTGAGCTAAATGCTGTTGTTTTGATGTATCACTACTCTGATCAGCAAGTTGAAGATTTCTAAGATAATTAATGCTATCATTCAGAGTCTCAACTTCCTCCTTGGCTTGAGCTTGTTTGGCAGCATGTTCCAAGATATCAATCCCATCAGAGAGGAGTGGATCGACGGGCATGCTTCTTGATGCAGTGTACCCCTGCTTGGAGTTCATTTTATACGGTGGTGCAAATCTTTCGAGTCCATCGTCCAAATTATTCGTTTTTTGCGAATTCAACTTCCCGTCATTACTAAAGGGAGGTCTGAATTGTTCCCCTTTGCCTGATAGAAAATTCTTCATTGACAAGTTGGATGATCTATTACTGTTCATCGGAGCAGAAGAAGGTGCATTATTTCTGTAATCATCATTGGGACTTTGCATCATTGGTGAATTGGGTGCACTTTCGTAATATTTGTTGTCCTCCCCTTCTTCATCTGATTCAATGGGGTCCATACTCACACTTGGAAAATCATCATCATCATCATCCATAATTTCATTCATATCTTCGGATACTGTTTCGTTCAAGATGCGTTCCAACTGTTGTTTATTAGATATGTCATTTTTGAGTGACTTCTTAAACGATCCCCTACTATTATTGCTGTTGCTGCTGCCATCCTCGACAAACTTGGTATAGCTCCGCGGACTGTTATCGTACTCATGATTATCCATTGCAGAACTGCTCTGACTCTTGACGCTACTGCCACCATCGGCATTATTACCACTACGATGCTTCTCCCTCTCCCGGTGATGATTCTGCAATCGAATAAGTCGCGAACGGACCTTCTGCGCCGCCTCCTCCCCCGAGGAAGTAGGCGCCGTGACCACTTCGGGGGGGTCCGGTGCTTCTCCCCTCCTCTTGGCGCTGCCTGCTGCCGATATGGTGGAGGATGCCGCTACTTGAGGATGAATATTATTATTATTGTTGTTGTTGGAATCCGCTGCCGTCGGCACGTAGAATTGATACCGTCTCCTCTCACTGGGTTCTCCGTGGGAAGGTGCTGCGATGGAGTGGCGGGATCTCCGTTCGGACGGCGCAGGCGAGTCTCGATTGTTGCTGTTGTTGGTGCTGGAATTGTTGTTGCCGCTTCTGTACATATCAAGTGCACGTTGGACTGCGGGGCCGGTTGCATCGTCACCGTCCGTCGAGGCCGGGATGGAGTCTGGCGATGAGCAGGGGGTCTGGTCTTCCATATTCATAATATTATTTGCTTCGCCTCGATATCAATCTGACTGCTCGCGGGTGGCCGTCGGCTCTTTTGTTGTTGGAAAATGCCGTCAATGCCATGGGCCGGCCGTGGTTCAGATTTTTGGAGCCTTCTTCTCTTCGTTCTTGTTCGTTCTCGCCTGCACCTTACCTGTTCTAATGCGTGCCAGATACTTCAATTTGAACGTTGAGTCTTCTCCTCAGCCATCACAGCCACAGCCATCAGCTACCATCTCTCGGCACACATCTCTCGGCACTCGCGGCACTCGGCACACAGCATCAGCCATCAGCATTATTTCATCTCATTCTTACCCTCGCGGGCAAACCCAAACCAACCGATGGAATGGCAATTCCCAAAGGCAGCATTTATACTGCTTTGCTTGAATTGGATAGCATTTACTGCTGATGGATTCCATACCCCGTCGACAGTGTTCAGCACACGACCAAATAATGGATTTGCATCAACGTTTCATCACCCATCAAACTCCTTGTCAATTATAAGTACATCACAAGCACAACATTGTATTCATCATGATTTACAACACCAACATCACCGTGTACCAACCAAACTGTTCAGCTCAGATCATCTATCAACAACACCCATCGATCCATCCACGAAATTAGAAACACGAAACATTGCCAATCATCTATCCACACAAAGTCTATCCACGCTCCTCTCGAAGTCGGATGCATTGTCCATATACAACGAACTATTATTCACTACGGATAATGACACTACATCTAATTCGTCATCACCGTTATTCAATACCAACTCTCATGAACAATATATACAGTACTGGAATAAGATTGTTGTACGTCTGCGGAACGAAAAACGAACTCCATCCAATCTTATCGGGGAAGAAATGACACAGAGGATACTGTCTTCCATTCGAGGAGGAGGTGATAATAATAATGGCGAGAGTGGACGGGGTGGGAGTTATGATGCCAATACCGTCAGAACGTTTTTAGAAAGTGATGCTGTTAATTCTTTATTTGCTAGATTGCTGTATGATGCTATATTTGAGTTCACAACCAAGTTTGATATATTGGGTGAGTTGTATGATGTCATGTCTCAACTTGCTCTACAGTATATCTGACAAATAGTTGCATTTACTCCTCACAACACCCATCTATAGGGAATGCAATCAGTAATTTACCACTGTTAGGCCCAATGAGAACTCAAGTCCTCAAAGAATCGAAGAAAAACATGGACCGTACATTGGGACCTTTACTTCAAAGATTTCTAAGTGGTTACACTCGTGTTGCTATTCGTAATGCCGTTGACTTTGTAGTAAGTGAAGAAAATGCCAGTTCGTTTGGCAAAGCCAATGCTGGGTTGGTGGGGTATTTATTGGAAAAGAGGAGTGTGTCAGAGTGGATTCCAGAGGATACTACTTTGGTTAAGTGGAGAGAGGAGATATGGGAATATTTGGTAGGGCTTGAAAAGGATGGGAAGGAGGGTGGTTTGGTGAAGGAAGATCAACGAAAGGTCATTGAGCAGAGTGTTGATTGGACATACGAATTAGTTGGTGACAAATGTATTGGAGACATCGGTTTGGATGTTGATACAATCTTGGATGCTTCTTCGACACTGGAGAGAAAACTTGGTGAGTTCTGGCAACGATGTCAAATGGCTTCTAAGCAAGCGAACAATGTTTGAATGCTAAGGTAGAGATTTGGTAGCTTTCATTCATCATTACTATGATTTGTAACCTAAAGAAAAGTCCAGGCTTAAATTACTGGCGCTATCATCTCGGTGCATCATTTTGTGAGTTACTAATCCCAAAGTCCTACAGGTTTCATCACTTCTTCTCCAGCCTTGATATCACGACTCGCTACAATGAACACATCAAACGAATGGCGATGGCGATCATAAACAGGCGAGTACTTGGGACGGATTCCATCTGGATGGGTAGGTATCCAACGACGCACATTGGCAGCTCCGTTGTCTTCGGTAGTGCGCATCAAGAAGGATCCTCCAATCTCAACAAAGTTCTTTCCGCTTCCATCATTGATAGAGGCGTGGCCATGCTTATCGACATAGGCAACAAAGTCTTCAATCACTGTGGCTTTCTCTACACCTTCCGTTTTAAGGACATCACGAATGTTTTCCATACTGGCGTCAGTTACTTCAAAGGATGCCGCAAGATGGGTAGGCATAATGTACGATCCTTCCGGAATATCAACTTTGGCATATACAGCAGAAACATCTCCATCGTTCATGGGACGGATCTCAAAAGCACTAGACTCTTCATCTTCCGGGTCATACTCAAATAGTTCTTTGTCCATATCAAGTCCCCTATAAGCACACTCAAATGGTTCCGGCTCGCGTCTGCAATAAATTGTTTCCCACGCTCTGGGAGGCATCTGAAATGATCTCTGAGTGGCTCCGTCAAAGTGAATCAAGCTAGGTTCTCCAGATTTTGTTCCACCAATACGTTCGTAAATCTGATAGTCAACCTCATCAGTCTCCGCATACCACTGCTTACGGCAAGAAATATCACGGCAGGCAACAAGGAAAGAGTTGGGCTCCCAACGCCCACAGTGAGCTTCTTCGTACACAAAGACGGCGGCGACATCAGGATCTGCCTCCAGATGATTGATAAGAAGTTCACGTTCTTTATCCATGCCCATGTCTGCACGTGGATCATGGATTGAGGGGGCTGTTCCAATTTGCATAGACATGACTCCATTGGGAGATAGAGACTTGATCATGGCATGTAGCACATTGGGATCTACGAGTTCTTCGTGACTTTTAACTTCCAATAGATCAACAATCATGACATCAAATTTGGATTCCTCTGCGTGTTTTGTAACATAGGAAAAGGCATCACCATAAATCAATTCAGACCTCGCGTCATCAAAGCAACTCTCCGCACTTCCTACAATATCAGTACAGTTAGACATGTAAGGCATAAATTCCTTGCAAATGTCGACAAGTTCTTCATCAAGCTCCACCATTGTGACTTTATCTACAGTTTTGTGTCGGAGGACTTCACGGAGTGTGGCTCCTTCTCCGCCACCTAGGATGATGACGTTTTTGGGGTTGGGATGAGCAAACATGGCCGGTTGGACAAGAGACTCATGGAGTTCTCGCACATGTTCGGACTGGGACTGTGAAAAAGGGGGAGGGAAATTTGATGTGAATTGTAACATATTTCAAATGGAATACAATCAGCACGCAAGAATTACCCTCACCATGATAGCTCCATTTATGAACAACATCCTCTGGGGACTAGCATGTTCATTGCTCAACCACCTTGGATCATCAACAGCCCATCCACCCTTCAACCCATCCGCATACGATGGCATATCCTCTCTCTCCTTGGCATCCCATACATCAACCCTCTGTCCCTTGGCAGTGATTCGTCCTGCCAACTGCTTCTTCTCCACTACCTCAAGAGGAGACAGTACCCAGTTGGATAAATCAGATTCATCGTCGAGGTAATGACGTTTACGTTCGTCTTCGGTACGGAAACCACGTAGTTCGTGAGACCAAATGGTGACAGGTGTTTCCTTGACTCCCTCGGAATTATAACGAGGCACACCAAACAATTCTTCAATGGCAGGCAGTGCTGGCAACAATGGCTTCTCACTAGTAGTAAACATATCCAATGTAATCACCCCCTCATCGGGCCAGGTGTGAAAGGAGATGTGACTCTCTAGCAAGACACCTACACAGGAAACTCCGGCGGGGTGCAAAGAGTGACAATGATAGGAAAGCATGGTAAGTCCGGCGGCAATAACGGCATCTTGCATGGCCTGCGCCAATCTCGACTCTGAGTTTAAGAATGCAGCCTCAACATTCTTAATGTCCACCAACAGATGTTGACCACTGGGCATTGTCTGATCTCGCAGCAGCGTCCCTCCTGTACCATTCTTATTGTCGTAGGAAATGTCACGATTCTGGATGGGGATTTTATCCCCTGTACCCTCAAGAACTGGTTGGTCAATATTCACATGTGTTTCTTTAATCTTGTATCCCAGTGTGGCTACGTGATCCGTGGGTAGACGACGTGGCTGGCGTAAAATGACATTCCCCTCATCATCTCGGAGGACGTTACCGTCGGGTGTGATTTGAACTGCCTTGGCTTTCTTGGAGGTGCCGTGACCCCCAGTAGTAGTAGCAGCATTGTTCAGAGAACCCACACCGGCCATGCTGGAAAGCTGGGGCGGGGGGTATACTGCACTCCTTCCTCCTCCGCCTTCACTCAGGGGCGTGGGGAGATCGATGCGGATGCCCATGCGAGACAAGACAGGTCCTACCAGTGCTGGGTCGGTGGGACCGAACATGACGCCGGCAGAGAAGGCGATGGCCATGGTAGTGGTGATCATTGCGAGGAAGAGACGGACATCGATGCTGTAGCCTTTAGGGGCTGGATTTACGGCGCCCGCTTGAGGAGCTGGGATGCCATTGGCTCGAGGATCGTCCATATTGCTGTTGTGTTATGTTGCTTTGTAAATTGAGTTTAAGATAAAAGAGGTAGTGTTGTCTTCAATGTTGAGAGATGTGGTTGATTTTTGATTGTGGTGCAATTAATGTGGTGGTTGATTTTTTGGTTGTGAGTGGATGATGTTGTGTGCGTGTTTGTTTGTTCAACGGTTCACCTCAAAATTTTGTGTTCTTGTTCCATTTCCCATACCTAGAAAAGTTTGAGTTCGCATAGATCGTGAAATATGAAAATAGATTAGGAAAAGTCTAAACGGATACGGTACATGCCTACAAAAAATAATCAGATATCTAGATAATGGAACACCATTATCTCCCCAGGCTAATATCTGTCGAATCACCTCCTCCTCTTTCTACCTTTCAATGTCAAAATCATTTTACCTGTCATAATGATTTTTTTGTGCTGAATTTTTCATGATGAATAAATGTATATATGTAGGTAAGTATCCTAAGATACCATTTTGTAAATTTTCTTATTGTAATGATAACATAGGAACTAGTATACCTACCTTTGATGTTTTTTCAAAGATATTGGAACTGCCATCTGTTTGCCATCTGTTCAGATTTTGGTTAT
>JALLPH010000147.1:0-28103 GCA_036939855.1 Cyclotella choctawhatcheeana
GGGGTCCATGAGCTGCCTCCACGTGTCATTCCCGCCCAAATTTCCTGGTACAAAATGTACGTAGGAATTCGTAGGACAAAAGGAGTACTTTTGCTAGTACTTTTCGGGGTTTGGAGGAGTATTTTTTGGTCAGCGCTATTTCACTTTCACCTTCAACATCATGATGTATGATGTTGTTGTGTGTTTGGTGTTTGGCTTGATAGTAAAAGATGACATTGGCAAGACACTTTCAAAAGGAGGTTCAGAGAGAATACCGCAGGCACGATCCATCAAAGCAAAGAAGAGAATTGAGAGTGTGATGAATATTAGCACATCTTAGTTCAGTGATGTCAGCTCCAACTCCAACAGCCGTCTCTGCTTCGTCTACTTCGTCATCCTCACCAATCCAACTGAATCAAAACGATGTCATTGTAAAACCCGGACCCTCTGATAACAGCCATCCCGGTAATATAGCCTTTCAACGAATAGTAAACTTGAACAAGGGCTCATTCAAAACGGTGTACGATAAATCAGAACGACTACGCATCGCAAAAACAATCGTACAGACAATCAATAATGAATCCAATGGCAGATTTTTAGAGCGTAACGCTGATAATACCGAAGGTTGGAAAGAAGTTGATAACCGTGAAGCCACAAAGATGGCAATTTTTGCATTGAGGGGAGTTTCAGTTGCACCTGTGTCTGTCAAAGTTGAAGTTATTGATGTTACCGATGATAATCATGAGATCAAAGAAGAGTTTGTTGACGAGGAGGCAGATGATACTCTTTCAGTAGCAAAACCTGCAAAGGCACTCGAGTTGTCTACGAAATCATCTCCACAAGCAATGCAGCAAAAAATTTGTATGGCACAACTCATTAAATTGGGAGCAGATCAAATGACTTTTTCCAAATATCCAGTGGGTTGTCAAGTTCATTACAACTCTAATACTCAGGAATTGTCAGTGACGTCCCAACCAGATGTAAAATTCATCGCCTCTGTTCGTAGAGGGAAAGTAAACAATGTCTTTATGGATCTTGGTTCAAAACAATTCGTATATGAGGTAGTCCCAACAAGTAGTAATGTTGAAGACAAGGAGTTGTTGACAGAAGCACAACTCACTTATGCTACGGGAACACCAGTCAATGTACAGTTTTCTCTTACTGAATCTACTTACGACGGTGAGACTATTGGATATAAGGTCGAAACACAAGAAGAGAAGAAAACGTATACTATCATTATATTTACAAAGGACAGTAGTGCTCAGATTTTCGACGATGTACCGAGTGCCCATATCACCTATCGTCTTGTTAAAGAGAATAATGGCATAGATAGTAACAGCAACACTAGCAAAAACACACAGGAATTATCAAGCTTGGGTGAAGATAAGATGGAAGAAGTTTCGAAAGCGACATCAAAATCTATAACTCACAATGATGATACTCCACCAATTGAAATGGTTACCAAAAAGAGAGCTTCTGCTTCACCCACGACATCTTCCATCACACACGATGAGAACGGGGCAAATGGGTTGTCTGTGCGTCCAGCAAAATTACTTAAAGGGGGCAATGAATTCGTCGAAAAGGTGCATACGCTTAAGTCAATACATCCGTCACATACATCGAATCAGACACCTTCAACTAAGACTTTTCCTACTCATCCTGTCCAAGCAGAGCTATCGGCAAGTCGAAACATCAGTACAATACATCCTCTCCGAGCTGGGATGCATAAACCTTTACATTATGATACCGATTCCTCTAATGAAACTCTAGTTATCAAGATCCCTCTATGGCTGCAAGATACAAAGGAACTTCGTTTAGATCTTTTCAATTATTTGATGGGAGAAGATCCAGTAATGGAACCCGGGTACAAGCTGAAAACCCTATCATTTCAAACCAATTGTCTCATTGAAGTGAGAGGACCGGAATTCGGTAGCAAAGCACACCAAGAAATGTCCTCTGTCATGCAGGTAACTGTCAATAAGAAACATGGAAATAATCCTCCGAGCGATCTGATAAGAGCGAAAGCAGTGATTATGGACTCTCTTATTGAATTTGTTGGAAATGATGGATCAAGAGCCAAACTTTGCTATGATCTTGCATCATCTTCAGAAGATAATATATGCCGCGGATCAAAATACAATGCCGTCTTTGCACTGAACCCGTTTTCAAAAACAAACCAAAGAGTTTGCATGGCGTTATTTGCTCTTCCATATAAACCAATACCACACCAAAATGGAGGTAATCTGAAGAATTACCATGGAGGTTTCCTTTTGAAGGGTCAGATCAAGTCACGTATTAACAGATGCAGATGTACTATTGTTCTCTGCGGTGATCCATATAGTGTCCCAACAAAACTATGTGACCCATATGGCCTGATATATGGTGGCAACGTTTCTGATGTACATAATGCGATGGATAATGTGACCAAGTGCATAGCAAAACATAGGCGCACTTGTTCATGTAATTTTTCTTGATTAAAAGTGAATAGTACTCAAATTTACCTCCTTATCACCAAGAGATGATGAGTATCACCAACTAAATCTTAACATGTTTATTTCTTCGATCAGTAATATATCAGTACCCATTCATACAAGTATCCTTTCAAATTAAGTCTGGAACTGCATATTATGCATTAGTTACACTACGACTCTTGAAAAATCACCCAAGCTCAATACCTTCACTCTTGATGATTCTTTGTTTGCCAGTTTAATTTCTTCCTCTGTGCAATACCCCCATGAGCAAAGATAAAACTGGACGCCATCCAATCTTTCATCCTTCAAGCACTTGGCAATTGTAGGCCATCTATCTTCGAAGAAATGAGTATTTTCTGGAGCAATCTTTCTCTGTGCCATCCTATCAACAATCACATCAGCTTTAGATTTGTACATCCCCAAGCCATAAATACTCTCATCTGGCATGGAATCTTCTGATACGCCTGCATGCCGCACCAATGCAGTAGCAAATCGCTGTTGTTTTGTAGTCACCAAAACAGTCTCACCGGTGCACTCAGATATGGCCTTTGCAATTCCATCATAGAACACATTGATATCGAGCCAAGACGACAAATCATTAGAAATCCAGTCATCTCTAACCTTCCCAAAGGTACGAACCATATCCTCATCTGTCAAATTGTGTTGAGCCAACCAAGTTTGTACCAACGATTCGTAGTTTGACAGTATTTCGGGTATTGTCATGGCAGGCTTTTCAGGTGTGGAAGCATACTGTTGCTCTAAAAATACCGAGAGTAGTACGGGAATTTGCCACCCGACTTCTATTGCGGGCCTTATCTCACGCATTTTATCAAACAACCACTGAGGTGGATTGTCTGTTGATTGAGTGTTATCCCCTTTGATTGCGTTTAGTATGTGACAAGTCCGCCAGGCAGAAACGGTACACTACGATGAGGAAAGATGCAGAAGATAAATTGTATGATTATTAGGAAGACAGTTGTAACAAAGCTTCTCAGATGACTCACCTCGTCGCAGCTATCACAAATTACTTTTACAACGAGATGAGAAAATGCTAGTATGCATTTATAATATCAAATGACAGTACAAGAACGCTCACCACCATCAAAATCAAACAGATATAATCCACTATCTATCTTCGTGCTGTCGTTCTCCATTTTTAGTTGTGATGTCTGATAGCTTCTGGTTGATGCATGTATAATGCTCTTTGTACCTATTGGAGGACCTCTTGTGATCAATTTCGGACACCCACTGGCCGATGTGAACCCGAGACAATGTTTAGGAATTGATGCAAGCAGTGTTAAGGATGCCGAGAGTTGTGCTCTGTTTGGTTTTAACATCTGCGATGGGAGATGGGAGCTACCATCTGATACCGGATCGACGGCTTTATGAGAATCGAGAATCTCTTACCTTTGATATCATAATATCATCTGCAGGCGGGTCCTGTTTTAGCTGTCAAATGAATCCGCCCTCCAATAATTATTCTTTGACGGCGTGCATTAGAATTGGTGTATTTTCACCCTAATTATCGCCGGCCTATTGTCAAAACAGTCAGATCAAAATCTATCAAAATCCCCCATCCCCCCGAACTCGCAAACTCTCGCAAAAGCTCACAACTAACCATCATGATGCGCCTAGCCAAATATGCCCAAGCGGCAGCGCTCTTAGCTCCCAGCAGCACGCTCACATCAAATGCCTTCTTGCCAGCATATCCATCCACTGTTCGATTTTCCTCATCTCTGAAATCCACCACTGACGAATCCATCGAAGCGAGACGCGCGGAATGGTCCCGTCCCGAACTTCAGGGCCAAACCCTAATCGACGAAACACTGAGTCAATTAAAGGACGATGTGGACTTTCAAGAAATGTCGAAACAACTTAGAGAATTCGGAAAAGAAGGGGTAGCTCGAGCTGAACGTGTCAAGAGACGAGAGGAGCGAGCCAAGAGGCGTAGGGCGTTGGATGAATTGGGAGTGCCCAACTTCATGAAGTTCGTTGTTGAGAATGATGACAGTGCTGTGCAGCCTGAATCGAATCCTGTCCGTGATGGAAAGTTGTATCGAAGTGCACCGACAATTCTACAATTGAATATAGGTTTGTACTGCAATCAAGCCTGCAGCCATTGTCACGTGGAGTCATCACCTCTGCGTAAATCAGAGACCATGTCGGCAGAAGTGGCAGCTCGATGCTTGGAACTGTTGCAAAGTAGTCCCACCGTAGACACACTAGACTTGACAGGTGGAGCACCCGAGTTGAATGCCCAATTTCGATTCTTGGTGAAAATGGCACGAGAGTGGGCCAATGAAAATGAAAGGAAGTTGACTATTATCGATCGGTGTAATTTGACTGTGTTGTTGGAGCCTGGACAGGAAGATTTGGTGGATTTTTTGAAGGAGAATAAAGTCAAAGTTGTGGCATCGCTGCCTTGCTATGGAGAGACGAATGTTGATGCTCAAAGAGGTATGTTTGACTTCTGAGTACTTGTACTGAAACTGTGCATTAAATTGACATTACAATCTTTGACAATCATTAGGGAGAGGCGTTTTCGAGAGGTCAATCGCTGCACTGCTTAAGTTGAATAAGGCAGGATACGGCTCAGACAAACATCCAGAATTGGAATTGGACCTAGTTTACAATCCTGGTAAGCCAATATCCAGAGCAAAGTTTGTTTCGGGATCTTATCTAACGATAATCATGCATCCTCTACAGGCGGGGCCTTTCTTCCTGGACCTCAATCAGCGTTAGAAGTAGATTACAAACGCGAACTGTATCAGACATATGGAATTGAGTTCAACAATCTACTAACAATTGCCAATATGCCTATTAAGCGGTTTGCTGATTTTCTCGCCAAAGAGGGCAAAATGAAGGAATACATGGAGTTACTAGTGAACAGCTACAACCCCAGCACTGTCAGAGGTCTAATGTGTCTAAACACTGTTTCAGTTGGATGGACTGGTGCGTTGTATGATTGTGACTTTAACCAACAACTAGGAATGGATATTGTAGGGCATGGTACAATTGATGATGAATCTAAAAGGAAATCTCTAAGCGTATTTGACATAAGAGCATTGTCAGATCTTGATGAGTATGATGTGAGGACAGATAATCATTGTTTTGGTTGTACAGCTGGCTCTGGCTCATCTTGCTCTGGTGCAGTGGCTAATTAATGTTGTGTACCATAACTCAATGTTACAGACACTAGAGATGTGTAATACCAATCGTCGTGAACGCGCCATACATCTTCTACTCCATCTACCTACCTTCTATCTTTCACTACACATCACATAAAACGCAAGAGGTTTCGGAGCTGGGAGCTGGAGCTGTGTCCCTTTCTTGTTTGCTAGATAGAGTTTCGCTTGGCTCAACGTATGATGATCTTCATCTCTGAAGGTATTATTCGGAAATTTTGCTTCCAACCAACTGAGAGCGCGCGCGGGTAAACCTGAAATCAGTCTTTTTTCCACAATCCACAATCCACACGCCGAACCATGGCGGACGTCGGGCAGTTGTCAATTATTATTGTCAGTCACCCACGAAAGTTCTAACCCCACCCAAATACATATTATTATCTTCGAGGCATCCTCACTAAACAATCCATAACCATGCCGAAAGCCATAGCCATCACTCAAGCACAACAGCAGCCAAGCTCAAGCCCGTCCCGTCAAATAATGATGCCACCCCCCTACATGAACATCCAACCACCAGCCTACCCCCACCACACCCACAATCCCCATGAGGTAAACCAGTGGCGATCTATGTACGCCACCCTCATCACGCACTACGAATCGAATGGTCATTCACGTGTCGATCCCCAATCCAATCCCCAACTCGCCGCGTGGCTGGCGGAACAAGAACGCAGATATCTCTTCAAGTCGTTGACGACGGGGCAGATCCAGCAACTCGCCTTGATGAAGGTGCATTTCATCCAAACGAATGAAAGTAAGTTGGGCATCAAGTGTAGTCAAAGGAGATGTACCAAGTTTGGCGCCTTTGAGGGATTGTGTCATGAACATTATTATTCGAAGAATAAGGAATTGATGTCACCCCAGCCTCCGAGGGACTTGCTGCACGATCCTTCTGAAAAGAAAAACAAGAAGAAGAAAGAGAAAGGGAAGAAGAAGGGTGGGAATGTTAAAGTCGTCAACAGTGAGGCACGCGAAGAGCTTTTATTGGAGGCAAAGATGTTGGCTGCTACGAAAGGCGAGTCCAAATCTGAATCGGCCAAAAACAAGCCTGCCACAGGAGAAGATGAGATTGTAGTACCAGCACTTCCACCTATGAAAACTGCGGGTACGGATGATAGTTTGAAAGACTCCGACGGGAGCGGATTGCCTACTAAGACTGCTGGAGAGAATTTGACAGGTTCCTCGAAACCTGCTGAACCTACAACTGAAGTTGATGCGGAAATGCTATCTGGGGATACCCCGGCAAAGAAACTAGATGTCGATGATATATCAGTCGACTCTTTGTCGATGGCTTCTGATACCGCAGAAAAGATGGAATCTTCATCTAAAGAGAAGAAAACTAACCTAGCAACAAAATTGGATGGTGATACTGCTGATGACGAAACAATGCAAACGGCACCTGATGGAACTAAAGATAATGAGGGAGAAAGCATAGAGACAAATGCAGATGCGCAAGATGACTCTGCTGCAAAGAAATCAGCTAGTGGAGGTGACTCAGAACGGCCTACTCAAACGAAGAAGAAATCACCACCCAACACAGCGAAGCCAAAGAACGCCAAGAATGCCAATACAACCAAAACCTCTCTGACGCGCAAAAAACCTATGAACCCAATCATTGCAGCCGCAGTTAGCACCATGATGAATCGGTATCCACCTGCTCCGCCTGTCCCACCACCTTCAATGTATCCCCCACATGCATATGGCTGGACAGGTCAAGTTCCAGCACAAGGGAAAAGACCTTCACTTCAAGATCAACACAACCAGAACATCTGGCTCAAGCACTATGGCTCGCTCATCCTCTTTTACGAACAATATGGTCATTCCAAAGTGACCCTGCAATTTTCCAAGGAATTTGCTCCCCCTTCTCTCGTCGCCTGGGTGAATCAACAACGTGAGCGCTATAAGAATGGTCAGTTAAACCAAGACGAAATCCGGAGGTTAGATCTTTTGGGATTCAGAACTACAGGCAAAACTAATACAGTGCCCAACAGGTGTGTCAACAAGGGATGTAACAAGTATGCTGTGTTCAATGGCAAGTGCCATAGTCATTATTCACAGGGTGGTCAGTCAAATAAGAGGCAAGCGACACCAAACGAGGCTTCGTACAGTTACTTCAGTGAGCCTCAATCAAAGAAGTCCAAACTCAGCGTACTCCCTACTGGCTCAAACAGGCCATTTTATTATATTGGTGGAGCTCAACCTGCCATCAATCCACCTGTAGTTCGTGAGAAAAAAGTTGTCAAGAAGCTTGTCAAGGCGACGAAACCTAAGTTCCCGCTCGTTAATTCGTCTAAGCAAAAGAATGGATTGTGGTCGCTACCTGACTACCCAGACTATCAGGCCAAAGACAATGCCAAGAAGCTGGAGGACGAAGCAAATGAACAAGATGAAAATGCAGAAGGAGAAGAAAAGGATACTTCCAAAGCGAGGAGCAGTAAGAAAATTAAGAGAATAATGGATCAGACGGATGAACAAGTCATAGAAAAGATTGAGATGGTGCGTATATGATGGTTTCATTCTTGCATGGTGCAATATTTTGTGTGTCATCATGTGTCATCTTTGAAACTAACAAGCCATTGATTTTGCGTAGTATGTGACGAATTTGGCAAGTCGTCCTAACTGCATAAATGATAGGAACTACTACACCCAATGCACCTGTTTACATTATCTACGTGGCAAGCCTTTTGAAGTGGAAGCCGTTTCACGTGCAATCTTTGACTACTGTAAAATGGAACCTAACGAAAAGAATCATTACGCTTTGGAACGCATACGAATGGTAAATAACCAACCGAAAAGTGGTGATCAGAGTGAACGCGAGGGTAACTTGAGACCATTTTTACTTCCAACGAGTTATAAGTTTGTTGATGGTGCAGATCTTCCAAACGTTGATGACGAATCAAAAAAGGCCCAAATTGAGGCATTATTCAAGCATAAGATATGCTCATCAACGTGGCATAATTTTCATCACAATGGGCCGAAGTCAAAGGAGACACTGCTGAAATATCTTCAAGGCGATACCTCTGTGGCTATTCCTAAGGTCAGTTAAGATTTGAAGGTTGTTCTTGTTATTTTATGTTGATAGTAATCCTCATTTGATCTCGGTTGATTAAGAACACGCTCGGCATCAAGTTTGGAAGCAAGAATGGTGTACGTGAAAAGGTTATTGAAGTTCTACAGCAGATATACGACGAACATTTGAGGGACCACGGCACTGACGAAATCATAAATGGGAAGAAGGTCGTTGTCCTGCCTGCCTCCCTTTCAAAAAAGCAACTGTTTCGTAAGTTCGTTGCCGACCAAGGTTGGAAGGTGACTATTGTTGATCGAAAGAAGAACACCATGGGGAAACTTAAAGATTGGCCACTACTGGAAGGATACTATGCCACAGCGGAAGAAGCTGCCCTCAACAATGGGAAACTCGCAGGTTCTAAAGTCAATCACACATCTTTCACTGAGATTTGGAAATCAGAGTTCCC
This sequence comes from Cyclotella choctawhatcheeana, assembly GCA_036939855.1. Classification (NCBI taxonomy): domain Eukaryota; phylum Bacillariophyta; class Thalassiosirophyceae; order Thalassiosirales; family Thalassiosiraceae; genus Cyclotella; species Cyclotella choctawhatcheeana. The sequence continues at coordinate 9,109 of JALLPH010000147.1, forward strand.
ACATTTAAAGGTGGTGGAGGGGATGATGAAGGGCGGGTAAGTGATTATATCTGAATATATACTATCTAACTATTGCTAGACTATTTTCTCATTTGTCCGAGCTGTCATTGTTTTTGTTTTCAGTGCATATTTACACCAAAGAGAGCATGTTAAAGCATTACTTCAATCATTGTGGGATGAGTACTCTATTTATGACAATAATCCTGGTAAGATACAAGAATTTGTTTTTAGAATGTGAAGGATATTGCTGACTGTGATTTCTATTATGATTCACAGACGAAACAGTGTTACTACCATTCTCCATGAGAAACCTATATCACACTTGGATAAGGGAACAGGGCTGGATGGTAAGAGAAGAAAAGGGGCGTATGGTAGCGTATAAAGATTGGGAGCTGCTTCCTGGATTTTATAAAACTGAAGAGGAAGCAGCTGAAAATGGAGGTAAAGTAGCAGGTGACAAAATCAGCTATCCCTCCTTTTACAATATATGGAGAACCGAGTATCCTAGATTGAAGGTAAACGAATCTCGAAATCCGAAAAAGAAGAAGCAGGAGCATGATGCAGATGATGATTCGGAAGAGGATGAAGATATTTAACTTTGCGGCATTTCATACTTATTTTTCGTTGTTGTGTGTTTTCATTAAAGTATCATATGCCTATCTTTAGGACTAATAATGAAAATAAATTTAGTTGAACATCTTGAGGGTGTTGGTGTTACATAGTTATCACACATGAACGAGCCATAGGGGTATTGACCAACATCATAGGAGCTCTAAGAGTAACATGTTGCCATTAAACTTTAGTCCAGTCACATATGCTATCAAGATATTCTGCCCCACCGTCTCTACTCCAGGCATCCAAAGTGGCTGGATCTTTCAATTGCTGTCCTCTATATCTGGATACGACGAAATACGAACATTTTATGTCCTCAAGTGATGACATATCTCCCCATAGCTTTTCGAACTGGGCGACGGGGTGTAAATCTTCCTGACCATTTCCCCAACGCAATTTGACATCCTTGATCGTGACGTATGTGGGAAGTCTCTTAGAAAATTCATGAACAGCATTGTGAATTTTATCCGAACCCTCTAATATGTCATTTCTATCAAGACCAAAATGTGTCAGCAGTCCATCAATATCAATCCAAGTAGTTAAACTGTTGTAATACGACGATTTCAGTTCATCTTCTTCTCTGGGTAGTGCCAGACCTTCTACAAGTCTCTTTTTCCCGTTCACACAACATAGCCCACCTCCCAAATCTTCAATGCATCGAGGTACCACCTCGTAAGCAAGAGTGCTTCCTGACTCTAAAAAGGCCCCTAAAATGTTGGCATCGACATCAGCTCCAATAGTATCAATATTATGCAACATCTGATGATTTTGTTTTGTTAGATTAGCTGTTCAATTTTGAATCTAATCAACAGCTTGTTTCAATTAATGCACTCACCAATGTCTCGATCTGCGGACGGTCCCTGAGTAATTTAGCAAGTGTACCATTGAGAAATAGATTTGGAATTTCATACCAGTGCCCAATAGGACTAAGACATTGTTTGGGTACATTGAGAGTGTAGTCAGACCCTTCCCCATTTGATTCGGCCCATGAAATTAATGCTGAGTGGATGCTGTTTTGCACTTTTTGCGCTTGGTCATCCAACTTTTGACGCGATTGCTCCTCAAAGAGGAACTTCAGATCACGGACCATTGGTATCATGCGTAGACCAATCGATACTCCCTTTGAAATATAGACCAGATCCTTACTGTTTCCAACGCTAAGTCTCTTGACATAGTTGTTAATTGGTTCATGAGTCATCCAAGACGTCGTGAATACATGTGGAATTTGCATGCCTACATCAGCAGAAATCTTACGACTCTTTGCCAAATGAACATCAATGAAATTCCGGTAGTTACCATCTATGGATACAAAAGGATGGAGGGCCTTCACAACTCCGGCACCTCCTGTCCATCTACTCCCGACGCCAGCAGCGAGCGTAACAACACCAACTGTTCCCATTGACAGAGCATCCAAGCCTCGGGACCGCACTGTCGGTGGAATTGAACTCACATCATTTAATATGCCGACATCTTCTGCGGTCACATCCGATAATTCCGAGTCTATAGACAAACGGTTGCTGGCAAGCCCAATGTTACCACTCTTCAATTCCGACCGAAAGTAGTTTTGTAATGCTATGTCAAATCCTTCCTCTTGAAGTAGATTATTCAGAGCTTTATTCAATGTCAATGGAGTTTTGTTGGTGCTATCATTAGCTGGCAAAGCAGATTGATTGGTGTTGTTACTCTGATTATTACACGGGCATACCTGTGCAATTGTTCCCTGTTCATTCACCATGTAAGAAAATACAACAGGGTCCATTGCAAATGGAAGTTTGCACTCCATTTCTCGTTTTGTTTGCAACATGATATCGCCCAGTACAAGGGAAGCCTCATCTTTAGCAGTAGGATCAAAAATAAATCCCATTCCTCCGCCCGACATCCCACCCTTGGATGATCATAGTAAAGTAGTTGTAGCGTCCCAAGTGAGAAGATACATACTATAATATATATGAGTACAATTCTCACATTTTAAGAGCTCACCATCATCCAGAACCCCCAGAATTTATCTCCGAACTTGATCTGTATTCTTTCGATTACTGCTTCAGTGTAAGCATTACTTGCCCACGAAATCACCGATCGTATCGGGCCGAAAAAATTCTCGGTAACTAACTTTGCAATAGTTTTGACATTGGCGCCACGAAAAGCATCCAATAAGTCATCAAGTAACTTCATCGATTTGTGTCTTGCATACCATTCCTCCTCTTCTCGTAAAAGGTATTTTTCTGTTACCATCTCTAGAATTGGCCCAACATTTTGAGCCATACCCCCATGCACCAAAACCAAACACTTTTCTAATGCATTCAACAATTCCAGTGGCGCCTCTTCGTTGAACAGTAATTGGTGATTGGGTAAAAGCCTACCATGACTAATTCCATACTCGGGATCACCAATTTTGGACTCAACTCCATGAATTAGTTTCAATCCTGGCCATATACCTCCAGAATCTTGCCAGCCTCCACCGCTACCACCCAGCCACTCTCCAAGGATGGCTCTAGCTGCCACCAGGCGTCTCTCTTCTTCCAGCAGCGGCCCTTCCAAAGACTTTGTCTGATTTGTAGCCCGCATACAAACAGCTATGATCGAGCCTAGAAGATTTGTCGAGACAGCAAGTCTACTTCCTTTTGGTATGTTATGCACATTTGTTATGAGTTCCAACCCATATCTACAACTCACATCATCTGGTAACATTTCTGCCAACAGGTTTTTGATTGGAATATCTTGTACCTCGCAAACCTTTTCCAGACCAAGCGGGACTATACCTCCTGCCACCAAGCCAGCCTTCAACAGTCCGAGGTAATCAGCCGCATAATTAAACACTTGCGATACATGCGTCAATACTACAGACGAATGAAGGTCCACACTGGTCAATTTTATTGCGCCTGGATTATTTGGAGAAAAAAATAGACGGCATTCAATGGGTGGCTTAGGTCGAGCAATTTCTCCTTTAGTTTGCACAGCCAAATCTACCGAGCAGTTGATTACTCGAGCTCCTTCAGGGAAATCCATCCCCAAGAAAAATATATCGGACCAGCTAATGATGTTGTTGCATGCAATTGTTTTGTTCAGTAAATTGAATTGAATTGAATTGAATTACACAGCCTTGCCTGTTAGAGCAAGCTATGGCATAAAATGATAATTTTATTAATAATGATGCACTTACCACGAATGACTCAAGTCCATCCTAACAGGAGTCTTCTCCAGTAGCATCAATCTTTGATCCCCAAACAGCTCCTTGCGAAACGTCAAATTTTGATCTTTCACACTCTGCACACTAAACATCCATTCATTCCCCGGATGACTCCTCACAGATGACTTCACCTGATCTGCCAATGTTTGAAAAGCCAAGGATCGATAAGCCTTGGCAAGTGAAGAAGAAGCTGCCTCCGATGGGAGAAGTAATTTTGATTTTGATTGTAATGGTGTTGGAGTTGAGTGTCCCGATGACGACCCCGAAGAGGATAATCTCACGTATGTGTACTTGGAGCTTTCCCTCTTCCATTCACCATTTCGAACAGTAGCCATGTTCTTGGTCGGATCAAAGGTTAAATCACTCACCAATCGAGTCCTCTTTGGGAGATTCATTATGTCATCATTGAAATCAGTCAGAGAATCGGGATCCTTGTCTACATACGCCAAAAAGTGATCGATTGCCTCTTCAAATCGGCGGTCTAATAGTGCTGCGTATCCTTTGGGGCATATAATGTACTCCATCTTTTCGGGTACATCTTCTCCATCGCTTCTTGATCCTCCCTCCCGACGTAGAGGTAAATAGAAACGATGGATGGCATATAAGAATAACAAGCCTATAATCATTGAGTTGTGCAGGTGTGTTCGTGAGTGTGATAATTCTAGAGGTTATGAGGAAATCATAGTCACATCTATTTGCTCAGTTCTTACATCGTACACGTGCGTACAAATTATCGCACGTTCGTCGATAATCGTCGAGGACTTGCAGCTGGAACAAAAGTTCAGAAGTTGATAGAGTGGCGACGGCGGTTGAGAGGGGGAGGTGATGCAGAGTAAAGTAGTTTTTTGTCTTGGGTGAAAGGATTATACGAAGGAGGAGCGGTTGCTCCTCTAGAGATGACGATGACTCCATGATGATCTTGAAATGTTGTGGTGTTGGGATGGAGGCCGGCGCTACCAAAGAGAGTCAACAGTCAGCCAGAGAGCAGAGAGTCAAATCGGTCATCAGAGGTCATCAGCCATCAATTGTCACAAAGAGATTGACAATCTTTTTGTCAATAGATAGGAGATGCTCGGCTTGGCTTTTCTTGAATTATTGTTTGGCATTTGAGGAAAATGATAATTTACATACAGGTATTCACATTAGTATATCACTTTACAAACCTATAATGTTCATTTTATTAACACCGCAACCAGCGCAACCACAAGAGCTCCGTAAATAGAGCAAGAGCTCACTCCCAGAGCTATTGAGAGAGATTGAGAGCTATTGACCTCTATGTAGACGAGTCCATTATTGTTCATTCAGAGAGCTCGCAGCAGAGCGGTTATCTGTTATCTGTACCATAATCTTTAGACTTCAACCAACCGTCGAACTATCCCCTCTTAACTCTTAAGTGCTCCGTGAGCTGTGAGTCTACGTCTCGTCAGAATATTCAATGTACGCAGATAAAAGCCAATACAATAAACAACTCTCAAGCTCGCTTCCATAATATCATGAGCAATCACCCGAACGATGCTGCCACTTTGAACTTGGAGCATTATTGCGCATCAGACTATCTCACGTTGGATGGTATAAAATGTGCAATGGAATTTTTTGTGTCACGTGATTGTCTGCACGGCTCAGACTTTTTTCATCGTGTCTGCTTAAATCCAAAAGTAACATTAGAAATAGTTGAATATTTGGTTGAGTTGTATCCCAATGCAATTCACATGAAGTTTGATAGTACAGATGAAGATGATGAGGATTTCATGAACATGTATCCGTTGCATATGGCGTGTTTGAATGAGCACTGTCCAAACTCGGTCGTTAAACTCCTTATGAATAAGGACTTCTTGAATGAAGTGATCGGTCGATATTGTTCTGCCGAATATAACTGGATAGATGGATGTGAGAGAATTACTGAAATGGGTCTACCTTTACACTTGTATCTCTCTCGAAAAGAAAATTTGGACATTGAAATCGTCCAAGATATGGTGGAGCAATATCCAGATTCGCTTTTGATTATAGGCAAGGACGATATAAATGTACGCTCAAATCCAATCCATGTAGCCTTTCGGAATCCAAACATCGATTCAATGATTGATGTGGTGAAGTACCTTGTACACTCGGAACCATCATCACTTCTAAGTGAGGATAACAAGGGCAGACTTCCTCTTCATCTCGCATGCGAAAATGCCTTTACTACAGTGGAGATTGTGAAGTATCTTGTTGATAGTCAGCCAGCAGCAGCAAGTCAATATGATTGTTCAAATCATCTTCCTCTCAGCCTCCTTTGTTTTACGAAAAATGATATGCCTGAAGAAACGTCAATTGCAATCTTGAATATTTTACTCGAAGCGTATCCGACTGAACTATCAGATGCATATGGACGCTATAATCACACTATTCATGACCTCTTTGCTAACCCGAAAAGACCTTTTGAGTTTTGCAAAATAATGATCGATGCCAATCCAGGTTCTGTGACTCAAGTAGAGGAATATGGTGATTTGCCATTCCATTACGCGTGCTTTGGTGGTCACCTAAGCACTGTCAAGTACCTTTATGAACTATATCCAGAGTCCATTGGAATAATTGGATATGAAGATAGGTATCCTTTACACTGTGCGTGCAACAATAAAGACCCCGAAGTATTAAAATTTGTCTATGAGCTTTATCCTGAAGCTATAAAGTTGAAAGCCCAAGGAAATTTGCCAATTCACGAAGCCATCATGGCCCATGACACCCTTGATGAACACAAACTTGAAAAGCTGCAATTTATAACGCATTGCTATCCTGGTTGCGGTTCCAAACCAAATGATGACAGGTCTCTTCCACTACATCTAGCTTGTGACAATCCTTCCTTTGTTGTGATTAAGTACCTATATGACTTGTATCCAGAAGCAATACTGGAGAGGGATGGACGAGGTAGGCTCCCAATTGTTGTCATGAGAGAATACTCATACTACCAGTCGTCCACAGAAGATATCATTGCATTCCTGGGTACACAGCAAAACTATGCAAGAATAGCACGTAATCCGGAATTAGTGACAACACCCGACAACGGCAGGCTGACACTACATCACGCCCTACACAACAACTCCCCTGTTGGATCCGTTCATCTCCTTGTTGAAGGCAGCCCTGATACAATCTACGTCGCTGACGACAATGGATTGCTTCCATTACAAATAGCATGCGAGTCATGTGCAGTTAGTGTCGTTAAGTATTTGACTAATCACATAGAAGATACTTTTAGTCTTCGTGATGGTAATGGTAATTATTTATTACACTACGCTTGCCGTGGTGGCAATTTAGAGGTGGTGAGGTACTTATTGGAATCGGGGCACACAAGGGCAGTAAATGAGAAAAATAAGGACAATATGCTGCCTGTCCACTTATTCAATGTGTTTGTAAAAGAAAGGTGGTGCGCAGGAAAGGATATGAAATACGTCGAGACTATATGGCATCTCCTCTTGGCTGATCCAGAGACACTGCAACGTAGCAATTGGATTAAAAACAAAGACACCGAATCGAATCAATTGCATTGAAATCATGCTAGCAGTAAGTAAGTAACCAATAGATATGCGCTGTAATATAATGGCAAATATTTACTATTACAATCTATTACAATAGAAAAGAGTGATTGAGATGCCGCAATCATCTCTTCGTGGCTTACTTTGAAGTATCTGAAAACTCTACTAGACAATCCAGAGTATAAAGATATTTTATGATACACAATAACGCATTTTTGTAGACATATGTCATATTTTGCTTCGTTAAAACTAATGAAATTGTCGTCTTCAGCTATACTTTTGAAGCCAGTACACAAGAGAATGTACAGTGCACTTGTAGAGTTCATATAACTGTAATGAATGCAAATCTGAATGAATATGAAAAGCTGCTACATGTTCTACATAAAACTGTTTTCGGAGTCACTATCTTCACCTGTCACTGCATATTTGCATCCTTTGCAATTGTTCCTGTTACTATTAATAGAAGACTCGCGGCATTCTTTGCAGAATACCTGAAGACAACACTCACACTGTGTCACGTAGGTATCTTCCTTTTCATAGTAGCAATCCATGCACGTAGTGGCTTGGCAATGATGATGGCCTGCACCCTTGCATTGCAGCAACGTGTCACTGACTTCATAATGACAAGTGCAAACAATGTTACCGCAATCGCAGCAATCATTGTAGCAATAAAACTTGAATCCCGATCCACACATGAAACATGTGTCAGTTAGATCGGACTTGTTACTGTAGCACAGCAAACTGATGTAATCCTCATAATCATCGATTCCAAAATAGAAACACATGGAATTTCTGTTGAAAAGAGGACGAGGCCATTTCTCATCCGGGAGAAGCAGAGAAGTAATGCGCCAACTGAAAGGAACATTCACTCGCCACAAATTCGGGCTGAAGCTATACTTTGAATTAGCAAGAATGTCTCGAAGAATTGGTAATACAACTTCCTTGGATAGATTGAATAACTTCGAGGAGAAGATGGGACTTTCGAATTGATGGGAAAGACCCAGGTCAGCCTTTTCAAGAGTGGATGAGGACTTCAACGGTTCTAATCCATGTCCCGTGATTCCGTAAAGATTTGTCAATTTCAAATGCTTCAGATTGCTCTTAGCATCAATGCAGACCAAAACAGCACCAACATCATCATCGGATAGCCGTACTGCAAGCGACTTTTCAATATCAGCAAAGTCCAAAACCTCCCACTTGCTTTCGTAATAATCATTCAGCTGTTGATATAGCCCATCCTTAAACACTGCACTGTCATATGGGATATCCATTTTGAGATCAGGCCTCTGGCTGTCACCGTCATTTTCTTCACACAATGCAGACAGCAATGAGGCGTACGAACGAGAAGCCGAGACGGAGGAAATTATGTCATTTGTTGAAGAACGGAGCGAGAGAGTTTCCCAATTCTTCTCGCGGAAGGAAGAAGAAGGAGCAGTGATTGCTACTGCAAGGAGAGCGGCTGAGGTCTTCGGTAGGAATGATGCTACAGCAATCAAAGCATCTCCTAGGCTATCGAGGCCCTGTTTGGAGCTTGATGTCGCCATGGTGTGGCAAATGAAGAGAATCCAGAGTAAAAAAAATGACACGATATCTGTATGGAGGAAGGGGGATGAATACGTATTATTATGGGCTATGTAGATACGTAGAATACCTGAAATGATGAATAGCCTTGAATATCTCTCTGCTTCCTGTTTGACAGACACCCAGCTAACATTTACTGGTAATACTCTGTTTAGCACATTAAATCAACATGGCAACATCTTCCAATCTGGTGTTTGGACGAAGTACTTTTAGCTTTTGGGCTCCAAAAGTAATGATTGCAGTTCGGGCTACTGCTGCAAGAAGGGACACGGGCTTTTTAGTTAGCAAGGCCTTTAATACAAAGCACTGCTTGGGGTACTCCTCCATACCCTGACATTCCCATGGCAACTCATTTGTATCAACTGTGTTTCCTTGCTCATCATCATCGTCATTCAAAATGCAAGAAGAAAAGTATGTGTTTAGGACCTGATCAATAGCTGCAGGACTTGAAATATCTTCTCCATTGTACTTCAGCTTTGCAAGTCGATTCACTGTGATCAAATCTGAGTAACAATCTTTACAAATTTCTAATCCATGCGCGCATTCAAACACTCTACTTTTCTTCTTTCTCTTCCTGCAAAATACACCAATAGAATACAAATTGCATGGTTTCACCGCTAAAACTTTAGAATTCAGACTAAGAGTAACCGCAATTCTGCCGTCCTCTGATGTTTCTCCAGCAGTGCCAACTAAACCATTGTACTCGCGGCTGGTTTTCAGGCCGTGGACTACACAATCCTGCCCATGTTCCAGTTTCAATGAGTGCTTCAAGTCCAAGTTTTGTCTATCATATAGTGCTTCTACATCAAGACGGAGATTTTCTTCTCTCTCACCTTTACCAATTCTACATTCAAGTTTATGAATAGGCCAATCAGCATGCTGACAAGATAGCCCACAGTACTTCCTTCTGTTACACTTGTCACAGAAACTGAACATGTTATCGCTGTAGCTTTCAAACTTTGTGCAAAAGCTATTCCCACATTTTCTCAAGTATGATCCAGGGCTGCATTCCTCAATTGGATTTTGCTCGCAAATGTTTGCACGAACTTGTCCAATTACTGCATTCCAATCAGTATAAGGAGCAACATGCTCCAATGCAGCCCGTACAGAGCCGTGGTCAGCAATTAATGGCCATATGAAGTTGGGATCTTGAGCAATGAAAAGTGGAGCAACATATGAAGAAAATCCACTCTCTGCTAGAATTGCTAATACACTCTCTGCTTCACCTACAGAATATGCTTTCCACGATTCCTGTTTCAGCCTTCCAAATTTATCCCGAAATATGACAGACTGCCCTCTTTGGGAGATTTCTTCGTCTATGGAAATTACCACTGAACCCTTGCAAATAGCGTCCAATCTCTCGACCGCGTCTGCCTCACATTCATTGCAGAAAATATTTCGAGCTGAATTCCGCTGTCTCTCATTGTGCACACAAACAATATTACGGAGAAGTTGATTCCCACCATTGTTCAAAACCTTGATGCATTCTGCGTGCCAAGTATGAACATCATCGACGTCAATTGTTTCATCACACGCAGCAAAGGGAGGAGCAAAGAAAATCTGATTATCAATAACACGAGATGCCGCTCCCTGAGTTTGGGATGTAGCTGTCTTGGCAGCACCTCGTCGACAGTAGCCAAACACAACATCATTACCATGATATTTTAAAGGTTGTATACCAATAAGTATCTTCTTGATTGATTCGGCTGCAATCAAGGGAATGCGCGGTTTATTTCTCGGCATCGGTATCAGTGGATTGTTCACTTTTCCAGTAGCCCACGAGCTTCTAAATGGAGGAAGTGAGTAGTTCAGTTTCTGCGCAACTTCATTAAATGCAAGAAGAAGAGCTCCCAAATTTGGACCCCCCACATGCATCTTCTGCAATGGTTGCAAATACATTTGGGCTTGTTCGAGCATGTCAAAATTTGCATTGATTTCAAGGGGAAGAAGGGCCCTGTCTTCTAATAGCTCATTCGCTCCTGCACTATTATGTAAGCATGCACGCCATAGCCACTGATTGCAACGCCTCCTATTCGCTTTGCACCCGACACCGTCATCGAAACAAGTTCCTAGTGATTGCATGCATAATCCATGACCCAACTTAGCTCCTTTCTCAAAGTACTTGAAAGCCAACTCCTGAGATTCTAACACGGGAACAACACCTTTACTGCTGTTTCTAAATGTGACATCGCCATCCCTTACTTTCAATTTTGGAGGACCGAGCAATCTGTGACGAAATCTAGATCCTGCTCCATATGCCAAGGCTTGATTACCTAACGCGTCTCCCTCATCTGCAAGTAAGGCATAGTCCCAAACAGACAAATCGGAAGATTTTAAGAATGAAATACCTTTGCTCAAGATATAATTCATCTGCGGCCTCGTCACAGTTTCCTGAATCTCTACATCTCTCCTTCTCTTGCTATCACCTTCGCTTAGTCGTTCAGCTGCCGGTATATCTCGCAACATCTGCCCCATACTAAACTTGGTTTCGGGTGCACCTGCACAATCACGATGAGGATTCCATTCTCTACAATCATCTGAGCAGTATCGAACATGTGTGCAAATGCAATAGACAAAGTCCTTCTTGTGTAGATGCTTCGAACAGCCGTGGCAGGATGTCACCTTTTCATTCCTGTCAACACGCTTCGATTTATTTTTCTTCTTATTGTTGGGCATGTTGTTTTGGTGGCTGGCTTGTGGCACTATTGCCCCTGTGGGCTGTACATCATAGTGCTTGTTGATGTTGCTGTGATAATGCTTTTTATGCTTTGCTTTTGTGCTTTGTGCCCTGTGAGCTGTGAGCTGTGCGAGCTTTGGACTAGTTTGGACTGCTTTGCAGGAAAATGATATTTTACATACAGGTATTTACATTATATTTTCAGTATAGAAACCTATAATTTCAATTGTCTTGTTATCAAACAGCTTCACTCTCATCATCTTCTACTCTCATAGCTCATAGACCCCCTTATGCTGTTCAATTCGAACAGCTTCAAACAACGGCCTACTGTTATATTATCTGTTAAGTAAGCAGATGAGATTATGTTCAGCTTCCTCCCACAAAGTTCATTTGCCAGTGGTCTAGTGTCTCTGCTGCTAGCCACCTCAAACGACCACGGTTCATCTGCTTCCTCTCAAAAAGTTCTACGAGTTTGCGTCTCGCCAGCATGCAAGGACGACGGAGCCATCGCAACATTGCATCGTCTTACCGCATTAGCACCTCCATGTCTGAACGTTATCAAGGGTAGTCGCTTAATGTTATTCTTATTGTGAACGCATTTTCCCCTGGTTCTCATGTTCAAATAATCTTTCTCTATTTAACAGGTGGGTGCACAAGTCTCTGTGGATCTGGTCCTATTGTCGAAGTTTGTGATCACATTGATGATGTCCAGTCCACAAAGCGAAAACGCGTATCAGACGAAGCACTTATTCATCTCTTGGACGAATTTACGGAAGAAGGCTCTGATTTTACACCTTATATGCGTAATAGATTACTTGATGGATACAACTGTTACATTGAAGCGAATAAGGCATTTGAATTGAAGAAATACCAATCAGCAATCGAATTGTACGAAGAAGCTATTCAAAATGGAAGGAAGCCGGCTATGGCATTGCAACAGGCTCGCGAGGAGTACACAAAGAATGCATTCGAATCATCAGAGAGGTATCCAGCAGGTTTAGACTGGATTGTAACAACTTTTCGAAATTCATGCACATCTCGTTTGCAATTGGGCGACATTGACGGAGCTCGTAGAGATGCATTTGCTGCCACGGTTTTTTCGCAAAACAACGATGCTGCATCTCATGAATGTCTAGCGGATGTATGCAAAAAGTCAAGAGATGCACTTGGTGAATACCAAGCTGTGAAATCTGCTATTGAACAATATGGGGTAGTTGAGCAGATTTATTCTAGCCCTATGCCGGGGATTGATGCAGTAGCTAGAGCTGAAGCTGCTAAGATTAGGGGTAACGCCGAAGAAAGGAAGAGGGAATTGGGATTTCGACTTGCTAAGTTGGAACGCGAGCTAAAATAATCTTACATGATGAGTTATTCATTGATTAGTCATACGTTACTTTGCGTTACTCCTTGAATTTCTTCGTGGGCCATTGTTGGAATTTCTTTCAAACATTGTTAAGGCAGTCTCAACAACTTCTGAACAGTACTCGTGAAATGCCCAAGCTCTATGCAATGCCTTAGCTAATGGACTGAAACCTGGCTTCAGCACAAATTGATCAGCGAAATGGGTTGAATTGTTCGGGGAAATTATTCCTCTCCAGTTTGACTTTGTAGGATCTACAGCCAGCATTTGTTTGTTATCTATGTGATTTGCTTTTTTCAATTGTCGAATCAGTTCGTTAGCTATGCCTTCCGTCATTTTAGGGACTCTTTCGATCAAATAAGAAGTTGTTACGGGTAGTGAATCACAAGATTTGTCGTCCAGCACAATGACTTCTTTGTTTTCGTTTAACTCTTTCAAAGCTAGATAATTTTCAACAGCTACTGCAGTTGTGCGTTTGTCACGTGGCATTGGCGCCAGGAAAAGCGGCCGTGGATTGTCTTTCAGTTTTGTAACAAGCTCATCATTTAAACTGCTAACCATGACTAAAGCACCCTGAACTAAACCATTAACAAGAAGCTGTGCAGCAAATCTACCCCCCGACGAAGCACCAATAGCATATATCTTTTGGTAGTGCTTCAGTAGCTGGCACTCCAACACTTTTTGTATACGAATTAAATCAGTACCCAATGACCAACAGCCACTCTTTGTATCGGAAGAAGTTACAGCCACTGGCATGTATCCTTGATCCAGAACAACACGTGCAATTCTCATTTCCTCTGAAAGACCTATACAATTAGGACATCGGAAGGATTCCTACTTTCAGAAGAAAGAAGCAACTTAGAGAGTGCAGAATTAGTATCAAACTCTTAGTGTATCATTGACTTACTGAAAAGAAGGAGAGTGCTGAATGGGTGCATGCGTGAAGAAGAAGTACAGCCCCCCTAACATTGACAAAAACAAATAAATCAAAACGTCCAATCGTGAGCAATTGTTTTCCATATGCATACATGTAGTTTGGCCACCTGGATATACCCACCTCGCCGGGTAGCTGAGAGTAGGATGCACCACTTGGATGCCATCAATTTCCAACTCAATGCCTGGAATTTCACGAGCTGGGTGAATTGATTCTTGCAATGCAGCTCTTTTATTCGGTGTTTGAATTTGGTGGACGTGAGTAGTTGCCCACGTTGTCGTATTTTCAGTTGAAGTTGAAATCCAAAAATAAGTAATGACAGTAAGAGCAGCGCATGATGCCAAGATCCAAATGAAGATCACAGGCGATGATCCCTGTTTCCTGACTTTGTGTCGTTTTCTTTGCTGCTGATGATGCTGCTCCTCGGTTGCTGTTTGAAGAACTACTGACCTGCGGCGGACATTAGGGTCCATCACTTCATTCTCTTAGCTTATTAGTCTATTATCTTCTTGTCTCCCGGGCGGTGTAATAGGTGTAGCGTGTAGCTGTAGCCGGATAGAGCAGGCGAGCCCGGAGCCTGGAGCCTGGAGCCGGATATTTTAGCCAGTGGAAATGAGTTGAAGATCTGGAAGACTTTGGTTTGTATGAGGGCGGATGATGCGTCCCCACCTTTTGTTACTTTATTAATTTAGGATCGCACCTGTTGATGGCACCGAAGATGGAAGATATCAATTTTTTGCCCTCTAAATTGTCTGTGCCTCATATCTTGGCTGACACTCACCCATCACGCATGCTATTGCTATCAAACATAAACTCAACCCATGATGATTTCAGTACTCAACAAAGTGCAAGCACCAGCCGATGTGACACCAGCAATACTTTCCGATATCTTGTCATGCAATGTATCATCATGTAGATTGGAGCCTCTCGGAAAGGGTGTGATGTCTAATGTACAATTGCTCAGTGTTGATTGTGTTGATGCCTCGGGCGCCACGAGCAATACACTTCCGTCTCGGTTCATCGTGAAGTTCAAAAAACCAGAGGTTCCTCTACCCGACTTGTTTCCCGTGGAGAGTGAGTTCTATAGACTCGGTGAATTTATTAGTTCGACAGAGAGCTCCAGCTGTGCATTTCCCTTTCGACTTGCCAAGGGGCTTGCAGCTGGAGAAAACTGGTTAGTATTAGAGTACATTCCACATTCAGAAGTGACGACATTTGAAGTGTACGAAAGCTGCCCTCCAGAATTGTTTGATGATATACTGGTACGATTGGCGAAAATGCATTCCTTATTTTGGATACATGATGGCAAGCAAGGCAATCAAAGGTAAACGAAAGAAGCTTCATTATGTTCACTGTGCATAGATACATAACATGCAATCATTCTACGTATCTCTTGTCTTGTACTTTTCTTGCGAAGTGAGCTTGCAGATGTCTTAATCCGACGCTCGGGAAACCTATCATCTAACCCTGGTGCCGGGCACACACTTCCAATCAATACTAGACAACAATTATTCTTGCCTGCATGGCCCGCTGTTCGAGAACGATTGACTTCATATATGAATGATTATGATTTAGAACGAATTGGGGCAATAGTGAATTGGACTGCAACACATGACCATATAGAGAAATGCGCAAAATTTGTATCATCAGATCATAAGTGTACTTTGATACATGGAGACTTCCACATCGGCAATTTGTTGATACCCATCAAACGCACATCCAGTAACGAATGCAGTACAGTTTCTAAACCCTTTTTAGTCGACTGGAGTATGGCTGGCATGGGCAATCCACTTATAGATTTGGTGTTTTTCTTGGTGGTTGGCGCTCAAAGCATTCCATGTCACGACACAGACTCAATCACATCTTCCGAAGTAGTTGAGGGTATTTTGAAGCAGTATCAGACTGCGTTGAATGACCAAGAACACACTGCAAAAGTGCTACTCTCATGGGATGATTTAATTTCAATGTTTCGGGTTTGTCTATTAAATCAGTTCATTATACTAGTGTGCTATGATAGTCTGTGCCGCGATATGGCGAACACTTTTCAAGGTAAAAAGGATGTTTATCACGATCATTTTGACAAAGTCAATGCAAGGTGCATTCGGATGCTTCTCTCTAATTTTGGATGGTCGAATGAAATGTTTATACTCAGTTGAGCTGGAATAAAAGCTGCAAGCACACTTAACCAAAGGTTAAGCTGTATCACCAAGTTAAACAACTAAAAGGGCCCAATGACATAATTTTCATTTCCATTCCCATAATATGGCGAATCTAAGAAATCCTCCAACGGCATCAGAATTTCATCCGTGTCATTATGACCCTGCTTCTGCTGCTCGAAATCATCCAGAATGCCCCTAGCACATATTTCTTGAATTCTTCTGGACAAAGAAATACTGTCTAAAGACGGTGGTGCCAAGTCAGCCATATTTTGAGGAGGAGGTGCTCTTGGTGCATCCTCTTTGTTGTTCTTAATGTTACTATTCAATGAATGTTTGCTATTAAAGACTTTCCCATCTACACCTAGGGTAGAAGGATGATAGCCAGATGCGGAAGTTCCGCATCCATAAGTAATAAATCTTTGAGTGTCAGATGCGCATGGAATGCGGTCTATCATGATCCTGCCGCCACGACCCATCCTTGCCCTAGTATGGTGAATCATTATAGATTAAAGCCAACCACAACCATGTTAAATCAAATAAATCGCCTTCAAACTTACCTATGTTGGAACGTCTTTGGAACAAATTCTTTGCCATTTTCAACATAGGGAATATAAGGTTCCTTATCAGACCAATTAGTTTCGAATACTTCTCTTGAAGACAGAGGGTCGAGGAAAGAAGGAGCGGGCAACCCACCATCATGACCAGCAACCACGACATCCTTTGTGGGTTGGACCTCAGTCGAAGCAGTTGCAACACCGGCGTCTGAATTACTGGTATCAGTTGCATCAAGAAAAGAGGAATGATCAACCTCCAATACACTTGATCCTACAACTGAGGTACGTTTGCGTTTCTTATTCTTGGGAGCTTTCGAAGTGAGGGGCTCATCATCAAAGTACTTTGGCACATCTAGTACCTTTTCTACGATTTCTTTTGTTAGTACTCCGGACTGTGTTGGCCGACCACTCGTGTCTAACCATTCATGCAATCTTTGATGATAATATTCATTACTTAAATCCACCATCAGAGATGTTACACCCTCTCTTCGCACGATCAAATCACAAAGAGTCTTGACCTTCTCAAAATCCATTTTCAACAATTTCATTTTGTTGTAAGACGTTATATCATTCTGCCGTTTCTTCCTGAGATTACGCTTTTCTTTGTCACGTGGTCGGAATACCATATGCGGGTTAATGCTTAAAATTGATTGATGAGCCTGTTAAACATACACAACACATAATGTCAAAATTAACAATGACACTCACTCTGTTGTAGAGGTTGCGGGCCAGAAACGACGGAGGAGTGGCTTTTTGAGGCGACTGCGCTTTTGCATCCAATAGTTGTAAACTTTATATATTGCAGCTGATAGGGTGATAGGTGGCCCAAATGCTGGTATTCGATCTGAAGACTTACTGGACGTGTCAGCAGTACTTCTTTGTATTGCAATCCCATCATTAACATATCTTGGCTCCTTTATGACAGGTGGTTTGTTTGCAAATATTTCGGTCAGTATGGGAATCTTCTGAGCTAATATCTTTTCTGCTTGAGCAACTGTAACAATCATTTCAAACCCAGTCGCCTTCTCGAGCACATCCATCATTCGTTCCAGCACGCACAATGGTAGACGCGGTCTGTGTTTCTCGATGAGCCAGTATGTTCCATGGGCAGAATTGTAATATCTAGGATTACGAGTAATGACATCAATTGGAGCTAATGATTGTAGGGTTTTTTCGGACTCTTCATCAATTATCATGTCCCCCTCCCAAATAACCTTAGGCCTGGATTCAGGGCCAAAGTCTTCATCTTTCTTCCACCAGTTCTCGTCTTCTTCGTCGATATTGTATTCTACAGCCTCATCCACTTCTTTATATGAAGGATGATTGAATCGAATATAAGATTGGGGTATATTGTAATTTGAAGGCACGTCTCTGCCATATCCTTTCACTGATGTAATTTTGGGCACGGGTATATCTCGTTTGTTGCTGTCGGTCTTCTCTTGAGAGTCTTGCTGACCATTTTCTTGTTTCTGATTTGGTAACGAACTAACCACCACCTCTCTCTTCTTCCCCGGTTGTTCTGGATCATTACATAAGACAACATCTGTTGGGGATCTGATTACAGCAATTTTTAGATACTGATTGAGAGGAGGACGATACACAAGTGGTATTGCTGACACTGGGGGTATGTTGGCAGGAGAAGAACGAAGAGAATTCCGCTGGGACGAGCCAGGAGTGCCGTTATTACTGCTGATAGATGATGTTGGGTATAGCAAGTTGCTTCTGGGAGTATTCTGTTGTACTTTTGATTCGTCCATGTTTGTCTATGAAGTAATCTAGGAGCTATATTTCTAGTGATCTTAAGCTTTGGTTGAGATTGAAAATAAGAATACATGTCAGATTCTACTTTTAACGCAGATAGATTCAAATACCGAATAATTAGAAAGACACCATTCAATATAATTGAAGAGCATCAGTGACAGAACAGCAAACTCGTTTGCACGATAAAAATGACGCACAACGCCAGCTGTTCCAGTTTCATTGTTTACACATCACAGACACGGCTGTTGCAAATAAACGCAAAATAAAATTGACGGAGCTTACAATACATCATGGTTAGTTGAGGACAGCTGACGAAGAATTGTATGAGTGCCGACATCCGACATCATTAGTTTTGCAGACTCATTGCTCATTGCGTTGAGCGTGGAATGGAGAATGGACACAACATCGATGGCGGGAAGATGAGAGAGAGAAGGAGCATGACGTCATAAGTGTCCAGTATAATCGTTGACGACAGTTTGTGACGTAAAAAAGAATCAAGATCACACGATTAAAAGGTGTAGATATCTATGCCTGCATGCTGTTAACAAAACCCAATCTCTTGTGGGTTTTGAAATGAGTGAATTGAAATGACTTAATCAAGGGACGGACATAAGAAAAGTGTCAGACCGCCTCTTAGAGAATCCAACCGTCCATTTTTAAC